>CM062618.1:27832045-28022045 GCA_025617555.3 Puccinia polysora
AAAACACTCCACATAATGATGTTCAAAAATTGATAACCCTTTATATAAATATAATTACAAGATCAGCATCAAAATTGAATGTCATACCAAACCCAAAGATGAAATGAAAACTCAAATGAAGAGTTTTAATTGATCAAAAGACCTTACACAAGACTGAAGGAGGAAGAGACTGCACTCAAATGGAAATGAAAAGACATCATGGAGATGAGATGGAATTGATCTGAAGTTGGTTTAAGAGTTGAGGCGTGGGTGCTGGTAGTTCACAGCTTGAATGAGTGTTTCCAATCATGAGTAAGAAATTGAATGTGGTGAATCTCACCAGTCAGTCATTGAGGCATGTTGTACGTGAGTTGCAGATGAATCAAGGGTTGAGAGTTGGAGGAAGATGAGGGAAGGAGCAGTATGAAAGAGAAATGAAGAAACAAGATTGAAGAGGTAAGCCAGCTAGAGGATCAGAGTATGTGAGGTTGAGATTTTGTCGGTGTGATCCATCCTCAATCTTGAGAGTCGTCAGTCAGGGATCATCCGTTGTCTCAGTCTGGCAAGCTCCTCCAAGAGCGGGGGGTCCGAAGCATTGGTGACTTCCCCTGGTTGACTGAGAGCCGGGCTCCCTGGTGCCCACAATAACCCAACACGCCCCATGCCTGGAGAGATGAACACACTACTACATTGAGCCAGAATTGTGAACAAAAAGAAGAAGAGACAGAAGAAGAAATGAACTACGCTATGCAGGCCTGAGAGATCCAAAAAATGATTGAAGAAGCTCGAGACTGAGCAGATTAGAGCTTTTGGTCAGAGCTTCTGCGGGCATTTCTTCAGATTTGATGAGTTTGGCCACAATATTCCCTGACTTCAGCTCTTCTCTCATTCCCTTTGTCTTCAGATCTAAATGTTGAGTCTTAGAGTTAGATCCGAATTGTTGAATCTTGTTGATCAGGCCGCTGTTCTCGGTGTGAATTACAATGGAAGTGGACTTGGTAGAGAAGATCTTGCATGCCAGAGCCCTGATCCAAGTGGCTTTGTGAAATGCGTTGACAAACGCATTGAGCTCGGCATCCGTGGAACTGAAGGTGATGTTCTTCTGCTTGCAAATATTCCAAGATACGATGCATCCATATGCGACGCAGACGTAGCCATTTTGAGAGCGTCAAGTGTCGGGATTGTCAGCCCAAGACGCATCTGAGTAAGCTGAGATTGGAGAGTCAGCATTTTTAACTTTCAGGCTGAGTCAAATGTGTGAGGTGCCCTTCAAGTACTTCCAGGTTTTCTTTACTTTGTTCCAGTGGGGTACACCAGGCTTGACGTTTAATCTTGACAGACTGGACACAGAAAAGCTGATGTCAGGCCGCAAGTAGCACGCAATATGATTCAATAGGCCAATTGCTGATTGATAGTTGACATTGAGGGCCTTGAATTGCTCAAACTCTTCATCGGTGGCAGGTTTGAGTTGAAGATTTTGAGTCAAAGGAGTCTTTCTGGTCCTGGCGTCTTCTAGGCCAAGTTCTTTGAGCCCAAGTTCAATGTGCTTAGGCTGGCTGAGAAGGATTTTGTCCCCCCGTACCTCTATCTTCATACCTAGGATGGTGTCGGGGTTTTTTGCTGTTGACCCAGAGAAGCAATCTAGGAACTTTGCCTCAAAGCCGTTGCCGTCTTCAACAAGAACCAGGTTGTCCACGTGAAAGAACAGTCGGGACTTACCATTGCTAGATAGGTAGAGGCATGGGTCGCAAGAAGATTCCTTGAAACCTACTTCTTTGAACCAAGCAGTGAGGGTATTGTACCAGTTTTTGGCGCCTGTTTGAGTCCGTAGAGGGACTTCCTGAGTTTGAGGTATGGCAAGGTTCTCTTTGAGCCCTTGGGAGTACAAATGATGACTCCCTCATCAATAGTTGAGTGCAGGAATGCACTTTTGACATTGAATTGTTGAATTTGTTGTTTGGATTTGAGTGCGTACAAAAGCAACAGTTGCAAGGTTGATGGCTTCCCGGTGGGAGCAAATGTCTTGGTGTAGTCTAGACCCTCAATCTGGTTGAAACCCTGCACACACAGTCGAGCCTTGTATCTGACAGGGTTGCCGTGGCAGTTCTGCTTTACCTTGAAGATCCAAGTTGTTTTGAGGGCATTCTTGGGCTTGGGACCATTTTATTCTTCCCATACCACCAAATCTTCAATTGAGGTCAGTTCTTGATCAATTGCCTTGATCCACTCAAGATAATCTTTGCATCCAAGAGCATCATTGTAGGTCTTGGGCTTGTAATAGTGATAAAAGCCGTACCTCTGAGGTGGTTTGATACGTGATCTGTCCCTTAGGACTCGAACCGCTGGCTCAACATTTGTTTGAGGAGGAATCTGAGTGTTGGAGGTGGAATCAATCCGTGCCACAGGCATTGAATCAGTCAAATCATCCAAAGAAGAGGGGTTGGTCAAATTGGCTTCATTGGCCGAGCTGGCTGATTCATCTGAGTGGTTGCAATAGCTTGTCCAGGGAGTATGAGTAGAATCCTGAGTTGGATGGGCCGGTTCTGGAATTCGAAGACCCAGGTCCCTTGTGTGTGGAAGATCCTCATTGTTGGGTAGGGGGTTGACATCCAGAGTGAGGCCGGGTGCATTTGGCCTAGGCAATGAGAAGAACTTGACGTGCTTTGAGGAGATAATGGAACCAGATTTTGTCAGTACGCGATACGAAAGAAGCAGTGGATTAAAGCCTACTAGAGTTCCCTCTTCTCCCTTGCAGTCAAATTTTGACCCTTTTGGTCGCTTGTTGATGAGGTAAACACAGGGTCTTCCGATTGGTTTGAGATAAGATGAGGGCAGGAGTTTACAGTGCATTTTCTGCCATTGTGTCATATCTTCACCTTTAGCTGGGATGTGATTCAGCATGAGGCAACACCCTTTTACAACTTCATGCCAAACTGATGGTGGGAGCCTGCTGTCCTTGAGGGTTGCGCGGGTTGATTCCACAATCTTCCAATTGGCTTGTTCGGCGCGACCATTATGCTCCGGGTGGTAAGGTTCCAAGATGATATGAGTGATGTGTCTTTTGTTCAAGTAAGTCAACAGTTTTACATTCACAAACTTGGTTCCCCTGTCTGAGCAGATTTCTGAAGGGTACGTGCCACGGCGTTGGTGTTCTTTTTTGAGTAGATCTATGATGATTTTGCCAGTCTCATCCTTGGAAGTCATTGGGAAGGCAGCCAGATAGCCACTGGCGTTGTCCACAAGGGTCAGGATGAATTGGTGGCCTGACTTTGACAAAGGTCAAATGGGACCCATCAGATCCAGATGAACTCGGTCCAGAACCCTAGAGGATCTGGTAGAAGACTGAGCAAAGAACGACTTGGTGATTTTACTCTTGGCACACTCCACACATTGAAACTTCTGCACGACGTCGGTGGGGATGTGTTGGATGAGAGGAGTCAGTCTAGCCATTGATGCATGGCCGTATTTCCTGTGGATCTTGAGAAGAGTGTCTTCTGGCGTGAACGTGAGAGTCAACAGGTGGATTTTGAGTGAAGGTGAGAGACTGAAGGAAGGGGTAGGTAGCGTGTAGAGGTTGTCATCAACAGTTCCTTTCAGTAAGGGTTTGCCTCCATGCAAGACAGTGAATTGCTTGTCAGAGGATTGAATTGAGCAACCCTTGGCATTCAATGCTCCTGAGCTGATCAGGTTGATTTTCACATCAGGAATGTAGAAAACATTGGAGAGTTGGAGGGTTAGATTCTTCCAGTGGAGGATGGCAGTGCCCTTCCCCTTGATTGCTAGACTAGCGCCTTCCTTGCCCGTTTTGATTGGATCACCAATGTGAGGTTCCATCTTGCAGAAGTATCTAGAGTTGTTGATCATGTGGACGGAAGCTCCACTGTAGAGCAAGAAACAACGACTGCGGTCTCCCCGTTCAATCCAATGATTCAGAAGAGCAAGATAATGTGCCAAATGTGACTCTGCCTTCCCTTTTTGTCTGTTCTTCCTTGCTTTCCATTTTGCCTTGTTGTCTATCCACCATTCAGGAGCCATATCTGGATGCAGGTGCCAAAATTCCGTGGCCAAATGATTCTTTTCTTGCCCGGGGTAATGGTATCCTTCGACGCATCTTTTAGGGTCAGACCCCTTCATTGAGGGTGGATGAGACGATGACTTGCTTCCAAACAGAGCAATGTCTCCCTTTGACTTTGAGCCGGCAATGGATAATTGGGCCAACAATTGGTTTTTGAGTTGAGTGAGGTGATTTAGGACATAGTCCACAGACAGTTCCTTGTCGGAGTGCATAATCTGCTCTTGAAGTCTTCCATGGAGGAGGGAAATTTGAACAGTAGAAGGTAGGCCACAATATCATCCGGGAGTTTGATTCCCACTTCGGCCATCTTTTTGAGACATACCTTGACTCTCGTGATGAATTTGACAATGTCATCTGGGTTGAAAGTAAGATAGAGAAAGGCGTTGAAGACTCTTGCACAATTGGAGGCCTGCAACGAAGCAAATTTTTGAATGATAGCCTTCCATAACAGCTTGGCACAGTTTTGGTTTTTGGCTGTGACAATGTTCTCATGAGCGGAGGAATCCAGTTTTGAGATGATGAGAAGTTTGAGTTCATTGTTGAATGCTGCATCTAGGACAGAGTTTTCTTCGTTGATTGCCATTGTGCATCCTCTGACGTCCAAAATTGCATCCATCTTGTCTCTCCAGATGCCATAGTTTTCTTCTCCGAGCAGAGGGATTGTCTCGAGGGCAGTCTTAAGCATAGCCTGTCAAAATTCCATTGTGGCCCGGTTAGTTTGCCTCCCTCGGTCCGCGTATTGGTTGCTTGATGAGTTCAAGAAGAGATCATTTGGCTTTTAACCGTGAAGATTTTTAATTGATCAAAAGACCTTACACAAGACTGAAGGAGGAAGAGACTGAACTCAAATGGAAATGAAAAGACATCAGGGAGATGAGATGGAATTGATCTGAAGTCGGTTTAAGAGTCGAGGCGTGGGTGCTGGTAGTTCACAGCTTGAATGAGTGTTTCCAATTGTGAGTAAGAAATTGAATGTGGTGAATCTCACCAGTCAGTCATTGAGGCATGTTGTACATGAGTCGCAGATGAATCAAGGGTTGAGAGTTGGAGGAAGATGAGGGAAGGAGCAGTATGAAAGAGAAATGAAGAAACAAGATTGAAGAGGTAAGCCAGCTAGAGGATCAGAGTATGTGAGGTTGAGATTTTGTCGGTGTGATCCATCCTCAATCTTGAGAGTCGTCAGTCAGGGATCATCCGTTGTCTCAGTCTGGCAAGCTCCTCCAAGAGCGGGGGGTCCGAAGCATTGGTGACTTCCCCCAGTTGACTGAGAGCCGGGCTCCCTGGTGCCCACAATAACCCAACATCAAATGATGAAATTTATTTTTTATATAAATTGGAATACAAATACTGTTGATCTTTGAGATAATAAACCTAACCATGATCTTTATTTGAAGTCAAAGAAGAAGGTTTTCATACAATGGGGGGATTGGAATCATATCTCTGTCAAGTGATAAATTCAATCAGTGGTTATTGTTAACAAAGGAAATGAAGATGGCATCTTATGGTTCTTTTAAACCCATTTTCATAGGAGTAAAAGTAAAACTTGGATCCAATGAAATGAAACAAATTGGCCTCTTTTCCAATAGGCAGAATGTTTGATTCAGTTCTTTTTGTGGTCCAATAGTCCCACAATGTATGCAAAATTCCCAAATTTAGGTTCAAGGCACTAAATGTTGTCCATGGGTGCCTAGGTACCCCTCATTACCCCCTAAAATGGCCCATTTGGGGCTATTTTGCCCCAAATGAGTCATGAACAACACACCCAACCCCTAGGGGGTTGAGTACCACTTTTTCACAGCTCATATGCTTTTTGAACCCTCATTTTCAAACCAGATGGGTTGTGAAACCTAATAACCCAAGTGGTTTGTGAACCCTCATTTGCAACCCAAATGGGTTGCAAGTAAGTAGTGCAAAACCCCCTGGGGGTTGCGCGTGTTGTGAAGGTTTTTGCTAACAACTCTTGCAGTTGTGAATTTATCACTTGAGATATGAAAATATTAAAAATATGAAAAGGTAAAGATGTTTCTCACAGGCGCAAACCTTTAATTATGTTTATTCTATGTCTGCACAACCCACCTCCCACATGGAAAAATACTTTATTTAATGGTTGTTGCAAGAAATCATTTTATTCAATTGTGAGGATGCAGTATTGGAGCTGGGTATCTTGAAACCCTAAACCAAATATTTGATAATTTTGGGAGCAATAGAAATCCTTCAAAAATTCCATCTAAAAACCATAAAACTCAATAAAAAATAAATTCTCATTAGACTTTTTGATCCTTTTATTTGTCTTTATAATTCATTTTTTGGTAATTAAAGCTCTCAGAAAGTTAAAACAAGAGCCAAATGTATTTCTAATATTTTTTCTGGATTTTTTTGATGTATTTGTTTACCTTAAAAAGTTTATTCAAAAATTCAAAAAGAAAATTCTCATTGCACTTTGGGAAATGTTTCTTGGGCTTTTCAGGTAATTTTTTGGTTATTCAAGCTGTTAGAAATCTTATAAAAATATGCAAGAAATTTTTTTGGGGGGGGAATTTTTTGGATGTATCCTGGGCCTCCAAAAATTGAATCCAACATAAAAACACTTCAAATTAACACATAAACTGATTTTTTTTTTCTTTTTACATCTGAAATCAAACCTTCCACCAATTTCTTTTTACGTAACTTTAGAATTCTATGCAATGATCCAACTAAAAATGATCCAACTAAATATTTTTCTAACTGCTTTTCACATGTTTGACCTATGAAGTTATATAAAACAACAAAAATAATTCAAAAGAAAATGGATGGTCTGTTGTTATTTATCCTTTTTAGATTCTCATTTCCCAAAATAATTAATGATGATCTTAAATATTTGAAGCCGCAGATTTGAATTGATTCTTTAGAGCTTACTAAAAATATTTCTTAGTTGATTTTTGAGGCACTATTTTTGTCTCAAAAACCAAACCATAAAAGCATCACAAAAAAAACCTTTTGGGTTCTGGCCCCCTTTGCTAAGCCCTTTGCCATGAATGAATTCATTATGAAACAAAAAAATTTCATTGGACCTCCACCCATCTCAGAGCCCTCCAATGCTCTTATAAACCGCCACCTTCACATCTTCCACCCACCCATCACACCCCACCAAACCCCCTATCACCACACCACCCCACTACCATGCCACAACACCGGTCTCACTCCATACCACTCCACACCACTCCACACCACTCCACACCACTCCACTCCACACCACTCCAATCCACTCCACTACACATCACACCACTCCACTCCACACCACACCACTCCACACCACTCTACACCACACCACTCCACTCCACTCCACACCACTCCACTCCACTCCACACCACTCCACTACACAGCACTCCACTACACACCACACCACACCACTCCACTCCACTCCACTCCACTCCACTCCACTCCACTCCACTCCACTCCACTCCACTCCACTCCACTCCACTCCATTCCAATCCACTCCACTCCACTCCACTCCACTCCACTCCACTCCACTCCACACCACTCCACTCCACTCCACTCCACTCCACTCCATTCCAATCCACTCCAATCCACTCCACTCCACTCCACTCCACTCCACACCACTCCACTCCACTCCACTCCACTCCACACCACTCCACTCCACACCACTCCACACCACTCCACTCCACTCCACTCCACTCCACTCCACTCCACTCCACTCCACTCCACTCCACTCCACTCCACTCCACTCCACTCCACTCCACTCCACTCCACTCCACTCCACTCCACTCCACTCCATACCACTCCACTCAGCTCAACTCATCACCTCACCTCACCACAAACCACTCATCATCCATCACCAATCCTCAATAAAAACAACTCAAAACCCCAAAACTATAAAACAAATCCTCCTGATTCAAATATTCCATCAAAAATTCAATTATCTATCTCCTCACCAACGGTTCTGGAAATTATCAAATTTTCAAATCAAATCTTCATCTAATCAATGCACCTTAATAGATACTCTCAAAAAAACCCTTTTTGATCTTATATCAAGTCTCTAAACACCTTTTTTACTCAATTTATACTCAAAAATTTTTAAAACTTTCAACTCCTATCTTCACTTCATTTTTTCTAAAAGAAAATCTCTTTTCACAATGGCTCGAGATACCATCCACCCAACTTTCATAACTGTTTCACCAGGCCCATCCTCCATTATCTCATCTAATTAAACCATATATTCAACCCCTCTTGCTTCTTCATCATCTACTTAAACTCCTGATTCCACCCCTCTGACCCCTCCTCCTGAGCTTTCACATGATCAAAAGGAGGAGCTGGTTGAGGGTATCCAATCATGGGAAAATTCCCATGAATATTCCATATTTCAAAGATTATCCAATTGCAAGAAACATATCTACACTTATCAATGTGGTAAATATGGGGAATATAAACCCTGAAAAGATACCAAAAGGTTCAAAAAATCAAGAAATAACCATTGTCCTTTCAGATTATCAGGCAATTTTTCCAAAAGATCATGTCTCTGGCTGCTAAAGTTTATATGTCCTGAGCACAACCATCCACCTTCTAATGATCCTTCCCCTCATCCCAACCACAGAACAATTAAAGGGAAGAAACAGAAGATGGTTAAAAATTTGAGCAAAGCAGGATTTACTCCCTTAAACATTCTCAACTCTCCAATACAAACATTATCATCTCCTTTCCATACCAATATCAATAACATTCAAAAAAAAAAAAAAATCAGAAACATCTCTTGATGGAAAATCTCCCATTGAAGCCCTCATCCTGGAACTCTGGAATTGTTATTTCTTCTACAAAATGAAATATATGGGTTTTCAAATCCCTTCTTGATTCATTTCACACCCTGATTCCATTAAACCTCTCAAAACATTCCCTAATCTTCTAATGATGGAATGCAAATACAAAACAAAGAAGTTTGGAATGACCCTTCATATTTTTGGGGTAAGCAATTTTTCAAGAACTTTCTTGTTGGATTCTGTTTTTTATCTCAAGATAAAAGGTACAACTACTCATGGGCCCTGGATCAACTTCAGGAAATTTTAGATGATGAAGAACCCAGGGTTATTGTTACAGAAAATTAAAAAGTTCTAATCAGTACAACTGAAATTTTTTTCCTTCTTTTCATCATCTTCTTTGTCTCTGGACTATTTTCAAAAAAATTCAAACCCATTTCAGGAAGCACTTCAAATCTGAATATTAATGGAAGCTTTTCCAGAAACAATGGAATCAGTTGGTCCATTCCAAATCTGAATCAAGATATCATGAAAACTTCATCAAACTTTCTCTTGTCTGGAATACTCCCACTTCTGACTAAATTCTTGATAACTTAATTCCTCTCAAAAATCAATTTGCCTCCTATTTGGAAAAAAAAAAACACTTTTACTTTGGCAATAAAATTAACTCAAGAATAGAAGGAATACACTCTTAAACTGAATAGGGTGTACCAAAGTTGGAAAATCCACCATTAGAAACCTGCCATTTCTTTGAAAAAATACACCATTTTTAATGGAAGGTTTTTGAAGTACACTTACCCCTTAACTGGTGTATTTCACAATGGTGGATTTCAAACATCAAATCCTCCATTTATGCATCATCTTCTATCCACCATCCATCAACATGCAAAAAACCCATCCACGCCTCCACATCATCCATATAAAAACCAAAACCTTATACCAATATCAATTGACCCTTTGCAAGGAGTTGAATGAAATAAAACAAACTCACCAATGCCAAATCAAATCATACTCTCTGGAGGATTTCATCCTGGTCAGCAGAACTGAGGGCAGCCTTCAGCAATCCAATCTGGTCCTTTCTCCTGGCCCTCCTGCCATTTGGAGCCATCTCACTCTTTGGTCTTGGCATCTATCTATTCTTTAGCTCCATCACCCCTTTCAAGTCCTCAGACTCACTCCACTTTGAAGATTCCCCTCAAAATACCCATATTTATGGCATGCACTCAACATAAAATGTTACTCACCACCAGAGGCTATGTCTATTTGTGAAAGATTTTGTTCCTCAACTGTCACCCTTGATAAGGATGCAATGGGGGCTTCCAATGATTCATTACCCAAATCCTTCTTTTCCACAGCTTTTTTCATTGCACCAATTTAGTCCTTGAACGCGGCCATGTAAAAAGGAGGGCTTGGCACTGTTCCCATAATGCAAAAAAAATGCAATGGTACTTCAGTATTCAATCCAACTTTCAATTGAAAAACTACCAAGTTTTCTCACTTTCAGGTTGAGAAAGATCAATTTTTTGGGATGTTTTATTTGCAGTTTCCTATAGTGTCATTTTAATTTCAATTTATTTCACTTTAATTTCACTTGATTTCACTTTAATTTCACTTTAGTGTCACTTTATGATTGCTAGATGTGGAAAAACAATCCCACATAGTAAGCCTTGATACCAAACTTGGGTTGATGGAACCCAAATGTGGTCCAGGGGGACCCAAAAAGTTTGGCACGTCCCCTGGGGGGCCACATACCCCCAAAAATGGCTCAAAGCCGCCGTGTATGGCGGTACACGGCTCAAAGAAGCTGTGTACAAGAGTAAAGGACTCAAAGACACCATTTATGGGGTTTATATGGCCCCCTGGGGGTTCCATGTGTTTGAGAAAACCCCTTTGGCGTGTCTAGATGCGTGTTTTTGCCTGCAACCATGTCTTGGACATGTGTATGGGCCCCCACGCGTCCATTTGGCCGTGTAGGAACCTACACAACTCCCACACAAATGGGAGTAGTGAATTTAACATCACCCTATTTATACTGTTGATTTTGGTGCTTATTTGGATTACATTGATTAATTTAGGGATTCAAGGTGGGTAGATGTTCCAATGACATGATGAAGAGGTTTTTCTTTAAAATGTTTTTTTGCTACCTCACCTTCTTTTTTAAAGCTGTATATTCATCTTCTTTGTCAAATACAGGTTTTCTTCAACCAGATGAATCCCTGGATGAAGTTTGTCAAATATCCACATGAGTAAAAAATATTCTTAAACAATGTTTAAAAATAAATTCAATTTATATTTTTGCAGGTAAAATGAAATATTCAGAATTTACATAATATTTCAAATTCCATCCACTCAGGAAAGATTTCAGGCACTTTCAGATTGGTTATTGGATCAGGAGCATTTATATTGTTCATCCTGCAGGTTCAGAAAGATAATTTGTCATATTCTTTTTTGAATGATTCTGTTTATGCTACGTCATTTAAAAAACTAAAGAAAGTAATGAAATTCCTTATGAAAACTTCAGATATTCACCTTTGTGCAAGTGTTTACTTGCGAAAAAAAATAATTTACAAATGAAAATTCAAGAATCTGGTGTGTAGATTCACCCTTTTGAGCTAAGAAATTTGTTTGATATTGGCACTTTGTTGGCCAGAAATCCAACTTTTCCCATGTAATTCTTTCATCAATTTAATGGTGGGAGCTTTGATTAATTATTGGATCACAGTTCACAGGGTCCTCATCATGTTTCAAAACCATGGAACAGCAATTGGAAAATCCTTTCCTGATTTTCTCAAATTTGATCAAACAGTAGAGGCTACAAAAATAATCAGGAAATCAATCTTTGTTTAACATGAGGTGTTGAATTCTATCACCCACTGCAATCACATACCAAAATTTTTTTAGTTGCTTATCTGTTGAAATGCTTGAAAAATTGTTTATGCAATTATTTTGTTTCTTGATCCATTCCCCTAATTTCACACTTGATTAAAATAATTTATTACTTAAAAATCATCACATCTGTTCATGTTGAGTCCTTTTTATTTAATCCATCCCCAAATTTGGGGTCAAAAGACTAGTATTTATATATATATATATAAATATATTTACTTTAATTAATTAATTTATTTTTTACATATTTATTTATTTTTTTAATTTAATTTTATTTTATTTATTCATATTTGTTTTTATATTTGTATTTTGAATTTGATCAATTAATTTATTTTTTATTTATTTAATTATTTCATATTATTTATCTATATTTTTCTATATATTTACATTTTTTAAATATTTATATTTTTAATTTAATTGATCAATTTATTTTTTATTTGTTTTTTTATTTTTTATTTTTTTATTTAAATCAAAAAAAGAAATAATAGATGAAAAAATTAAAAACAAGGTTAAAAAATGTATATATATTATACCAATGCAACTCAGATGGGTTGCAAATGGTGTTTTGTGCCTGTTTGCAACCACAGGGTTGCAAATTTAAAATTGGCCATTAGAAAATTCAGAAAATTCAGAAAAATTTGGAATATGGCTAAGGGTATTAATCATATTTTTGTGATGGTTGAGCTCAGGGCTGTAATAGGGTTGATGGTCTGGGTATGTTTATGTACACATTAGGAAAATGATATTGGTTTTGATTTAGGGAGGTATTTCTGAATCTCTAGGAATTATTGGTTTTAACTGGAGTGTTAATGAAAGGATATTAGTATATTGATTTCCAATCTGATAAAAATGGCTCTAGCGATGATCTTGCATCTTGAGAAATGTTGGAAAATCTTCAAGAGGAAGAATGGTTGACCTGTGAGACAGAAATTTCATTGATTGAAGAAAACTAATCATCTTAGGCCCCATTGATTGATCTTCCTTGAGATAAATTTATCCTTTGCTTTTTTCTGCAATTATAAGCATTGACTATTTTATCATAATTCATGGTTGACTGATTTTCCATTGGTTGTTTGGCTTTGTGAGAATGGTCATGGTGGGATAACTGTGATAAATTGTGGGTTTGTGGTTATGGTGGGATAACTGTGATAAATCTTGGGTTTGTAAGGATTTGTAAATGAAATTTGAGGTACCTCCTTCCCCTTTTCAATTGGATATCCCCTTCAAACACATAAAACCCACCTACCAGCCTTCTCAAAAACTACCTGAATTTCCTATAAGACTATATGAAAAACATTTTGTAATTTATAGCAAAGAGAAATTTAGAGGAGATTCATGGTTGGTTACAAGCTTGTTTTTGTATTTCAAGACCAAAAGTATATATATATGTATAAAACCCAGATAAATTACAAAGCAATTTTTTTTTGAAAAAAAAAAAATAATAATAAGTGGCCAAATAATAAAATAAGAATTGAAAAAAGAAAGAAAGAAAGAAATATATATATATATATTCTAGTATATTCCCCCAAATTTGGGGAGGCATGGCATTTGCTTGATGTGTATGGGCTTTTCCCAGTGTCAATGCAAGAGGTGGATAACAATGTTGGAAAATGAATAAAAACCCAAGGACATCAAAGCCGGCTGAGGTGTGGGAAGTTTTTCAGTCTTTTTATAGAATTAGATACATTTTAAAATTTAAATGAAAGAATTAGATCAAGATTCAAAATGAAAAACAGAAAAAGAAAAAATCTGCTATTAGTTCCAACCAGGCTATCCATGCCAGATGGCATAGGTTGATTTTCAAAGCCAAAAAAAACCTGAAATTAGCATTCAATAAAACAACAAAACTGACAATAGAATCAACAAATAAACATGGGGAAGATTGAAATTCAAAGACCCCCCCCACCTCTGCAAAAAAAAATGAAAATGATACACCTTATTAATGTACTCTGATACACCCTATTAGTGTTGTTTTTAGAATTAAAATTTTGAAAAGTTTGAAATGTGTATTCCTGGAAAAATCTCAATTTTTCAAAAAAAAAAAAAATATTCTTTTGTTAAAACAAACAAAGAACCAATGGTTTTATCTGACAAAAATCAAACTTTGAAAAAAAAAAAATGAATGAAAAAGAATAAGCCTGAAATTAGCCATTTAATTTTTTGAAAATATTAACTCTGATATGCCCTAATATATTAAAAAAAAAAAAAGAAAAAGAAAAAGAAAAAGAAAAAGAAAAAGAAAAAGAAAAAGAAAAAGAAAAAGAAAGAAAGAAAGAAAGGCAGAGATGTGGCTTCAAGGGCCACCCAGGCCCAATCCATGCAACAAGATATCCTAGAAGAAACTTGTTCCTTTTTTTTACATAGATATCAATCATTTTGATATCAATTTGCAATAAATTATCATGAATCCTCAAAAACTCTTGAGATCAACCTTGAAGTTTCATGAACAGCCATCCTATCCACTTTGAAATACATAGCCAACTGGAATGTGGTCAGGGGGGTTCATCTAAGGTCTCAACTGTCCTCTTGCATGAGAAATTTGGGAAAAGCTTTTGATTTCAAACTGAAATTAAGCTCTTAACAACACTTTAATTGATTGAAAACAGGAAAAAATAGTTTAAAGTGTTGTTAAGAGCTTAATTTTGGTTTGAAATCAAAAGCTATCTATGGCTTTCATACCTTCCTTGGGTGGGGAAAACCTACCCCCAGGCATACATTAGTCAATCTGATTTCCATCCATGACTTGATGATTACAAAACTTCTCAAGCTTTTTCAATGAATACATTTAGTTTTTTTTTTTTCCCATTCATGACCCAATGAATACAAAAGAAAACAAAAATATATTCAAAACAAAAAAAAAAAAAAAATCCTGGATACTCACTCACCTGCAACCTTAGGCCTCTCAACATCACACTCCCAAGGCCAAAGTTTGTAAGTAAATTCATGTATGTATGTACATACACTCCAATCAATTTCATTTATCTCAAACTCTCTTAACAATCTTGAGGGCCCTATCATCAGAGGTTATTTCTTTGGGACATGTTCAGCTGAACCCTGTAGTTGCAACTGTGACTCTGCCTGGCCCTGCCTCCTCCTCCCCCCCCCCCCCTAAATGGCAGTCACAAGGTTACAGCTTCAATTACAGTTAAAGATTTTTGGGTGTGTAACAAACACTGTAACCCCTCTTCCCTCTTTCCAAAAGAATTCACAATGAGTTACAAGCCTTTTGACTTGTAACATAACAAGCATTAGAGTTTAAAGGTCCCCTGATCCCTAGGGGATCTTTGATTACTGGTTGTAACACATTGGGGTCTCACATTCAAAGATCCCCTTGAATCAAACTTTCTTGAAACATTTGTGTTTCCCTCAAGGGTATCAAATAAAGGCCTCTTTGGCTGCTAGGTGTAGCTGTCGCTATGATTACTGGTTGTAACACATTGGGGTCTCACATTCATAGTGACAGCTACACCTAGCAGCCAAGGAGGCCTTTATTTGATGCCCTTGAGGGAAACACAAATGTTTCAAGAAAGTTTGATTCAAGGTTGATGATGATGGGGGTTTACCCCTTCAGCATAGCCAGACCAAAGATCAAGTCCACCATGGCATTCATGACCTACCCCCCCCCCCTATTAGTTTTTGCCTTCCCAAGTCATTGCCAACAACAGTCATGATCATGGCCATGATTGTAGTTTTTGATTTGATGGTGATCGGGCGATAATAATCAATGATTGAATACGACTCATCTCAAAAGAAACGGTTTGGATTAACGAAAAAAGGGGGAGGGAAATAAGTTCAAATCTAATTAAGCAAAAAGGCAACGCCATAGAGAAAAAAGATAGTAGAGGAGAGGAAAGCCGGAGTTACAAACCAAAGGGAGACAACAAAACAGGAAGATGTGAAGGGAGAGGAGATTGACAGATAAAAAGGTTTAGCAAAGAAAGACCAAAAAAATATACTATGAAGAATCGGATCCGACTGATTCAAAACAACGGATCAATCGGCGATCAGCCAATCACCACCACCAGTCACAGAATAAATAAATGGCATAATGAAGAAGGAGAGAGAGTTATACACAAAAGAAAAATGGGAAAAAGAGCGAAAGTGAAATGGACTTGGGGAAGCAAGTAGTGTGATTGACGCCCATGAAGGCCATCCATCCGATGAAGAAAAACTAAGAAAAAAAGGAAAAAAAAACGAGGGGGAGGGGGGGAAACAAGCAAATCAGAGAGAAAGAAGGTGCAGGATCACGATCACAATCACCAACTTGTGGCGAATGAAGCGATCGGCCGAGATGGATGAGATGAATTCAAGAGAGATCTGTCTATCCAATCCTCTGGGTTTTGTACCTCTCTATTTTTGGGGTTCGTTTCTCTTTCTTTTGCCAGGAATCGGGACATCGGCAGGAAATCGATAGGGATTGAACAAGTTGTAAGGAGGGGACGAGAGATTCCGATGATCGAATCCGATCGAATAGAATTAACTACTAATTATGATTATGGCTATTACTGGACATTGCCGTCGTCAACAGTTGTTTCAACTTTCGGGTCCCCTTTTTCGCTACTTGAGTGGCCCCAACTCCAACGTGAAGCGAACCAAGACCGGTTGTGATTCCAGCGACCGAGGAGGAGGAGGTACTAGGACCTGCTGACGACATCGTCGGTGGCGTCGGATTCACAACTCCCCCAACGTTCACCCCCACCGCGGTTGGATTCCCATTCGAGGCCCCTAGCGATGAGTTGGGGGTACTTTGACTCAAAAATTGGTTCGTATTAGCAATAAGGTGTTGACTGGACCCTTTGATCACTGACATCCCCCCTCCTCCTCCCCCTGGGTAATGTGAATTTTGTACTCGAGGTTTATACTTGTACGACAGTTCGTATTGCATCTGTTTGTTGTAATTGTTTTCGCCGTTGATCATCCGAATTCATTAGATACCAGTCAAAGTCGAACGCTTGGGGAGAGACAGGAGTACAAAATAGAATCCAAAAGGAAAGAGGGAATATTTGTCGACTTACGTCTTCAGACAAGACTGGAACTTTGACAATCAAACTTGAAATCTTTTGATCGGAGTAAATTTTGGGAGCCACGACCGCACAGTTCAAAACGGCCAAGGCGGACTTGGCGATCTGAATAAACTTGGTCAAGTTGACTTTACCGTCTTGCATGTCGTCCTTGACCTCCTGAACGGCCGTGATATCTTGCAAATAAGTCCCCCTTTGGATACATGAAAACCAGTTCAACAAGGGAACAAGTAAAACGAGGACGAGGATGGTCAGAGATTTCGTCGCCTAGCATTGTAGAGACCGAGCAAAGAGCTAAACAACCGACAGGTAAGGTACGCATTGAGAACCAGCCGTCTGTCTGGCAAGTCGATAGGCTGAAAACGACCTCTGAGAACTCATCAATTTTTTCAAACTCAAATATCTTCGATAGGCTACCAAGTCCATCTGTTGAACGAGATCGAAGATTGCTTCTAATCGGTAAACTGGTTGAGCTTCAATACCCGCTAAGACCCCCATCTATCAAATTGGAATTCAGCAGTGAAGAGATAAAAAACGCAGCAAGAATTAATCAACCCGAATGACAAAGATCTTCTTTTCAAGATTGGACCGTAGGTCGAGCAGGATTGATAACTGGTATGTCATGAAGCATTAAACGAACCAATGAATGAAAGTCGTCCACATCACGTAATTCATACGCAACTTTCATCAGCTTTAACAAAACCTTAGCTCGGCATTTTAATTTCTCTTGAATCAAAATCATCGAACTAGCCCTACAAAGACGCGTGAAATAGTTGTTGAGTCAAACGAGTTTCGATCGAACTAGGTAAGGGGCAACGAGGGGACGATCACGTTTCGAGGAAAGAGAAAGAGGACTTGAGTGAAACAATACCGACCAAGTGGCCAAATAATTCAGATAATCAGTGGATCTAGAGATCGGGCTTTCGGGATCTCTCAAGGCTTTCCTAGGATTAGTAGGATCCCTTGGAGCCAGGACGTATCTAATCAAATGTCGGGGCTAAAATAGAAACGCGAAAGGTCAAAAGGAGAAAATCTCATCGGGCTCCGAGAACTCGAGCCCTAGTTACCTTCATTTGGGAGAATATGTTCCATTCCAGTCTTGTGATTTGTAAGGCAATGCATTCATTGGGTATGCTCAGGAGTAAGTTAGAGCATTCGAGAAGGATTCGATGTTCGGACTTCTGATCAGATTGATGGGTGGAAGAAGTTGCAGTGGTCTTCAGTGGTAGGTTTGAAATCTGGAAATTTTCCACTGGCTCGGCAGGGGCAGATGGATCGGCTGAGTCACCGTTGGGAACTTTAGGATAATGTCGATCTTGAAGTGAGTTAGTGTTCATGGCCACGACTGGTGAAGAGGCAGCGGTGGAATTGACTTGTTCGTTACTGAAGATCGCAGTTGAAAACGCGTCCACATGAGGACTTGAATCAGAGGGTGGATGATCATCGTTCGATTTGCCAGTATGGGGTGTGGACGGTAAAAACTGCTCCTCAGTTGAGGCGCTTAAAGTCGATCTTCGAGCCCTGGGAGAGACAACTGCCAGGGTACGATATAACTTATTAATACTACTCGAAACCTTTTCAACCACCGAATCTTCTGTTTTGTCCGGTAGTGCCCATCCTGCGTCTTCATCCCGCAATGTTCCAATCAATTTGATCATCGGCATGATTTCGACCGCATAATGTAACAGCCAAGTAACTGAAAGCATGAGTGAGTTGAAGGCCATTAAAACATTCAAGGTCGCCGGATTAACAAAATCCCCAGGATACGTTTCGATCCAACTCATCAGGACATGGCAAATCCTGATTGATGGTAGATGGATGGTATATGACGACACAGGATGATCAGTTTATGAGCCGAGAAAACAACACAAACAAATCTGTGAATCGGCATCGCTGATGATGATGACCCACTTTAAATGAGCATATCGACCCAACAAAGGATCGGTCTGTAGGTGCTCGGTGACAAACTCGAACCGAGCAATCAAAGCACTCAAAACGTCGAATGGGGTGGCGAACCGTCTAAAGACGGTCAAAAATTGATCTATAAAACTTGGCTCTGAATTGATGGCGGTATCGGATTAGCCCTCGACATCCTGATGAACATGAGTGATCATAACGGATTAAATGAAGGGAAACTTGAAGGCTGACCATTACCACTAACTGTCGCAAAGACAAATTTGTCAATGATGACGCTCTTCTCGTAGTATAAATCGACGCCTGAGCCGCGTCTGCAAGTCAAAATTTGCCGATAAAGTACTCAACACGACCGACTTCGAGCATCATATTTGGCGCAAGACAAAAAAAAGTATAGTTCAAACTCAACTGGCTCATGACGATGGCCTTTTGAGCGGCGTGTTTCCCAGACATCGACCTCATGCCGCAGGCAGCAAAGGCAAGATCATCACCGGCGGCCACATTAGTTTTATCGGGTGCCGCTTCAACGGGACTCGACGGCTGCTGAGGTTCCACGATTGCCACCTCTTCCGGAAGAGTGGTACTAAGGGTTAAATCCTTAGGAGAGCTGGGTAAACTTGTATCATGCCTAAAACTACCGTCAGGTCGAGCTAGGTAGGATGATTTCCAAGGAGCCAACTCGTCAGTTCACTCCAGAAAAAGTTGTTGCTTCCGAAAAAAAACACTGACTTGATTTTTCGTAAGACATAGCCACCAGTGCATTTTTCGAGAAACTATCGGACTAACAAGCAAAGGAACGGTCCGAAATGCAAGAAATGCATAACTTCTCGGTTAGAAATTACTTGTCATGTTGAGGACCAAGAGAAGAAAATTGGAGAAAACACACGTCAGCATCGTCCATCTGGGGATGGGATGAAACTCGATGAAAGACCGGATTCTCCGAAGGATCTTGGAGGGGCTGTTGAGAGATTTGATCGACAGCCGAAGACTTGCGACCGGGAATCACGTTGGTTAAACAGGCATGATGATTGGATTCATGATCACTACTAGTTTGAGGATGAGAATGATGAGAAGAAGACCTCACGGTTGATGTGGAGTGCGAATGACGAAGAGCTGCGATCGATGAGGAACGTGATGGCTGGTCGTCATCGCAAAGTGATCCTAGGATATTGGTGGACGCGCTGCTGTAAGAGCGATGTTGACCTGAGGAGAATTTGAGCTCACATCAATCTAAGGACGAAGAAAAACGAGAAGAGCGCTCGTCTAGAAGAGAGAATGGGTAAATGAAGATCGGGGTATACGGCCTACCTCTAGCTTCCTTGATCGCTTTGATGATCCAATTGAACGAATTCCTCATCTTCCTACTCGGATCATCCAGGCCACCATCCAATTGTATCATCCCTACGCAGAAAGGTCGGCAAGACGCTTGTATCGTTAGGTCACCAGACAAACTTTTTGAGTTTGATTAATTTTCGTGAGCAAACTTCTATCAACCCACCGGTCCCGTACACATTCACCAATTCAGCAGCCTTGAGAGGGCTGGTGGCGTTCAGATGTTCGTCCTTGGAAGACTTGCAAGCCAAGACGATCAATGAGATCCCGCCACGAGTCCAGAAAGAGTCTGTAAAACAATCATTTCACATTAATCCCTGAACAGTTCTAGGGAGCGGCTTGGTTCAAAATGAATCCAAAACCCAGACTTACGTAGAAGAGGCCTTAACTGCTCTAGCGCGTTCGAATCCATGGCATCATAGCTAAAAAAAACCAAAGGAAACAGATCAGTACTCGAGAAGGCAAGTTGAGAGGTAACCGGTGACGGTGGATGGGGGATTAGATGCTCGACTCACCAGAGCAAGACCCCATCTACGGAAGGTAATTTTTCCGGCCAAGTTAGACCCTTCTTATCACTCTTCTTGATGAACTTATCGGTCAGAATCGCTTGATCGATTTCCAAAATCTGAAGGATCTTCGAGCTTCCGGTGGCATTATTGGTCAGATTCGACACTATCGAAGAAACTGATAGTGTCAAGAGCATAAGATGGTTTCATGTTAGAAGTGAACCACTATGAACAAAGCAAGAATAGATTTCGCGAGGAAAAAAAAATGGAGGGAATACAAACTTTTGTTTTGTGATCGATCTTCGTAGAGCAAAACCGATGTCGATGCAGTCTTCCGGAGAGCTTTAGAGATTATGGTCGATTTCCCAACGCCTTTAGGTCCGGCGACACCAATCACGAAGTCTGCCTTGACGTTCAAGGCTTTCCTCTGTCCGAGGTTACATCACAAAAGTCAACCAGCAAGCCAAGTCAATTTGACAGGAATGGAGTGCTCTCCAAAACCTTTAGGGTAACAATAGGTAAATACTGACCGCTTCCGGCGTATCGACGATATCTAGATCATTATACCTGCTGTCCTCAGTCAGACTCAAGCGAGAGCCAGTGGATCGATGAGGTTCTGGAGCATGGGATCCAAACAACCTACGGATCGCTTCGGGAGAATGAATGAGCTCGGTGGCCGATTCTGAATCAACAGGTTCGCGAGCCGTGGATCGGTTAAGATTCCATTTTTCCTGCTCAAACTGACGGGTTCGAATGAGGGTCATAGTCAAATCTTCGGGTTCGGTTCCAACGCGAAGTAGTGATCGAATACTTTGAGGGGATCCAAGTGGGCCGTGGATCATCAGAGGATCGGTGATCGGAGACGTTGGGCTCTGTAGGACAAATGTGTCACTAAAGCTTCGATGCCGTACAAATGCGTTCGATAATGGAGACCCAGAACCTTGAGGGGAAGTGAGCGGCCGTGCGGGTGAACGGGAAGGTTGCTGGTATGAACAAGTCGTGAGCATCGAATGACCAAAGGGTGCTGTGTGAGGAGCTTGAGGATCGAGGTATGATTGAACGGGTTTGATAGATAACTTATCGGATGGCGATGGGCCGATGTGAATCTTGGTCAGTGCCGTCCTACGAGGTTCGGTTCTCTGGCGTAGACTGACAGGTACTGGATGAGTATTGTTAATCGGTCCTTGTGATCTTGGGACTGAATGGTGGATTAAGGTGGAAGATGTATCGGTACCGCGGACATGATAGTCGGACGGGATGGGTGAGGACGAATGTTCAGTCGAAGAAGCGGCTGCCGAGAGCGGGACGACCAAGAAGTTGACCGAATTTGAAGGGCAGATTGAGCGGGCAGTATAGCTGGATGGCGGATGAATCCGACTGCGACTGGATTCTCTTTGATGGTTCTGAGATCCTGAAACGTGGGTGGTCGTCGTCATTGGTAGGACGTTGGCTTGACGATCAGATGTCATGATTTGATGGAGAGGAACATCCTCATCGGTATCGGGTTGATGATCGATGTCATGACTGATGATGATGTCTTGATCCTGGGGGCGATCAGCTCGAAGTTGATGAGTAAAGTTTTCTCGTTTAGACCAAGGTGCCGCCTCTTCATCGATATCGTCATCAGTAAAATCGTCCTCCATACCAATGGTGGTGACAGCCGATTGCCATTGCTCGGATGACACGGTGACCATGGAGTCGGTCGGACGGTTGAGCATCTCGGAGGCATTGAGAGATGTTTGATGAAGGCAGAGTGGGGTGACGTGAGTGATTTGACGTTGGGTAGAGTTGCCGAGCGATTTCTGCGAAACTGGTGAACTATCGGGTGAATGGCTGAGGGCCTGATCGACCGAAGTTCTACTCAAGTTCAGATGCCTCGAGGCGTTGATGGATGACTTACGCAAACTAGGTTGGGCCAGTTGCGTGGATTTTGAAGGTGGTGGTGGTCGTGGGGATGCCAGCACGGGTGATCGTGCAAGCTTTGGGGGCTCGGTAGAAGGTTTGGAGGGAAATATCCCGCTGACGAGCTGTGAACCAATGAGTTTCGCACGCGCCTTGGGAGTAGGAGTTTGTGAGGATAGGGAATCTTGAGTGATCAGGGATGGAGTGGGTTCGGAGGATTTCTTATCCTGAGTATGAGCGGTGTGGGTGTGAAGGTAATGATCGAAGG
This sequence comes from Puccinia polysora, assembly GCA_025617555.3. Lineage (NCBI taxonomy): Eukaryota > Fungi > Basidiomycota > Pucciniomycetes > Pucciniales > Pucciniaceae > Puccinia > Puccinia polysora. The sequence continues at coordinate 27,854,677 of CM062618.1, forward strand.
AAAAACTGGCACGGGTTCGGGTGAGATAACGTGAGGACGTTGGAGACTTGGAGTGAGAGAGAGATGAACTGGATTGATGAGATTGGGTGTTCTGTTGTCGATCTTGATGATGCTGCTGATACTGCTGCTGTTCGTGATGATCATGAGGAGAGGAGGAAGGATGACGATGCTGCTGCTGCTGCTGCTGATAATGATGATGATCTTGGTCGCGGAGGGGAAGAGGATTATCCGGTGGAAGTGGTGGGGCTGTGGATGGATTCTGACGACGTTGTCTTGAGTGATGTTTGAGCGAGGGTTTCTTGGTGATCGTGGGGAGGATCGTCAGATGGGAGCTTGAAGAGGATGAGGCGTTGAAACCGAATCGGTTCCAGATGGTATCCTTACTTTTAGAGATGGATGAGGTGGATGTGGAGCTCGACTTGGATTCGCGAGGGTCCGGCTCAAGACGCTTCTTCCCTCCGTGGATGGCAGCTGAAATGGAGGGAGAGGAGGGGGATTTGATCATGCTATTCGAGTGAATAGGATGATTAGTAGAACAAGTTTGGACTGCGGGAGAGCTAGAGTTGGAAGGGGTGGGGGAAGACGTGAGGGCTAAGGAAGAGGATGAGGAACCAAATTCGGATTGACGGTGTTGATGAGTCAGAGGAGGGAGTGGATGGGAGCAACGACCCACGACCTCTTGGGGTGATGACGGAGTTTTAAGGTATCCGACCGGGGCCGTCAAGAGCCGGGATGAGAGAGTGCTGGGGTCAGGAATGTCGGAGGCTTGAGGAGACAGAGCGGCAGGATGTGCAATCATAGAAGTATCCGAAGTATCATCATCATTGGTAGTGACACTATTGGTTGAGTGAGCGACTTGATCGATCGAAGGATTGGACGGGGGGGAGGAGAGCGTACAAGCCGGATTGGAGGGGAGATCGGCGGCAGAATTAGAACTGAGTGAACGAAGATGACAGGCGAGCTTGGAGGAATGAGAGAGGGTAGTAAAGAGTTGCTTGGTGCCCGACTCAAGAGATTCTGAGACGGGAATGATAGTGGTAGACGAGGAGAGATGATTGTTGCTGTGGTTATGATAAGGTTGATCGCCGGTGAGCTTGGAGTCGATGGAAGGGGATTCGAAGGAATGGGTGGCTGGTGAGGAGGAGGAGGAGGAGGAGGAGGAGGAGGAGGAGGAGGAGGAGGATAGGGATGAGGAGAGATGGGGATCGCCGTTGAAGCAGGAGTCCGTCACAGGTTGAGGGGATGGAATGAGTTGGTGCGGATTAATTGTGGATGAGATGGGAAATAAAGTATGAGTGGGTGAGTGAAGATCTGAGAACGGAGCTTGTTCGACATCGAGTTGAGAGCGGTGGCGGTGGTGCTTAAGGATGGTTCGCAAAGTCAAATCTAGCGTGGGCATGGACGGATTAGAATGATGATGAAGTCGAACCGAGTGGTTAGGCTGGGAGGCTTGATCGAGGGGGCGGGAGATCGAATCGATTGGGATGTGCAGTAATGAGAGATCGGATCGATCGGGAGGTTCTTGAGGTGGTAGTAGCGGGATTGGTAGGGGTGGTGATCCACGTTGCTGCTGCTGCAGTCGGTCGAGTGTGAGACTGGATGAGTTCATGACTTGGTAATGGGGCTGACTGAATGGGTGATTGGAATGTTCATCATGAGGAGTGGATGAGGTCGGCTTGGGATCGGAGCGGAGGAGGGATTCGTGAGTGAGGGAAGTGGTGAGTGGTAGGGTGATTGAGGAGGAGTGACGATGATCGACGGGGGTGAGGGGCGAATGAGCACTAGTTCTGATCGATAGACGCGTGGGGATGGAGGAGGTCACGGGGGAAGCGGTGGATGAGGAGGAGGGGATTGGCTGGGGAGTCATAAGACTAGAAGGCGGAGGAGGATAGAGGGTCAGACTATCCTTGGTGAGGCGGTCAGGGATGGATGGAGGAAGTCTATGATCGAATGAGAGTGCGCTGGGTTGGGATGGTTGAGATGATCGATGAGCATGAAGGGGGTGGTGGGCAAGATGCTCATGGTAAGGATGCTGAGGGTCGGTGGGCGTGGTGGGGGTCGTCATGGTCGTGACAGGAGAGGTCGCGAGGGACTGATGTTGAGTTAGGTTCGAGTTCCCGGAGGCAGCCGTGGTGACACTGGCCACGATCTTACTCAACTTGGACCGGAGGAGGCTGTTTGGGTTGGTTGTCGAGGACTTGTGAGTTCTCTTGGAAGTCGTGGGGGTGGTAGTAGGCCTGGAGTAGTTTAGATCTTGTTGGACGAGGGACGACGAGGATGGTGATGACAGACTGGCGGGATGCTGACGCGCGAGGGCCGCCAGCAATTCGTCTGGAATGACGGGCAGGGGGAGGACTGGATCCGAGGAGGAGGGTGTGGTCGTGACGGCTGTGGAAGCGGATGGCGGGGATGAGAGTGAAGATGGAGAGAGTTGGGGGATCGCTGAGAAGTTTCTGATGGGCGTCAGGGGTGTGGTGGTGGCAGTCGGTGAGGGTAGATGGTGAGGGGTGCGAGTGCTGGTGGCACTGCTGGCAGTGGTGATGACGATGGTAGTGCTGTGGTCATGAGAAGCAGGAGTCGGAGTAGGAATAATACCCTTATGATCCTGGTTGGAGTTTGAAGAGATGAAGGGGATCGCCGTCGTTCGAGGTGACTGGTGCAGAGCAGCTCTGCCCGTCCCTTGAAGCTCATGATCCATCGTGGTATCCGTAGGAGTCATCATCATCAACCGTGATCCGGTGGATTGGGTTAGGGATCTATGGAGTGTGAGGGGGGGAGGGTAATGAAGCAGTCACTAGGCGAGAGAAGGACAGAAGCAAGAGAAGAGGAAGCTGGATGACGGATGGAGCATGATAAGTGATATCTAAATAGTAACCAGTATTGATCTATGGTGACGCTTCCCCCCCTCCTCCTCCCCCCACCAGCACCAGGCACGACTCTCTGCCTAGACTTGATATTCGAGTGCCTCTGCTACTGCCTGCCCAAGCCAAGCGAGTGGATGGGATCAGTGTGTGCTTGTATTGTATGTTGTACATACAGTGCATACAACCGTCGAGAGACCTAAATCGATCTGATTCGGTCGTGACTTGGGACCACGACCTCGGATAGAATCCTGGATCAGGTGGAGGAGGGTTGGGTACCTTGGTCGATGGACTCGACCGGTGAGTCAGTGGTCTTCGAGGTCAACAAGCTCAACCAGCCCGACGTGAGTGAGTAGGGGTGGGCGGGATGGTGGTCTGACGGAGAGGGTTAGAGAGCGATGATCACGATCGATGAGATTGGGGCTCAGTTGACCAACAAGGTCTACTCTCTCGAGACGCTGGCGGCACTCGAGAGGCCGTTAGTGGTCTACGGCTCTGGCAGAGTATCTGTGACCGAGCATAGATACAAGACTCGAAGAGATCAAGTTATAAGAGCAGGTGTAAATCCCGACTCCTGACTGCGGAGGAGCTGGAGCAGGACCAACAAGGTTGGTGGGCAACTGACTCTAGCTCAACTAGCTAGCTAGCTCACAACATCAACAGACTGTATTACAGTTCGGTCGGCTCGGCTCATGAATAATGATGATGGTCACCACCAGGACAAGGCAGGACTAGCCATTGATGGGAGGACGGCGAGTGTGTGGGTGTGGAGTGATCACGGCGAGCGGGAAGAGGCACGAGGGGGGGGGGAAGGGTAGTGTAGTCGCTCCGGTTCTACTCCCACCCTCATCACCAGCAGACTGCATCTATGTATCTAGATACTTGCATACTTACTGGTGATCATCATCCTGGGGCGGGCTACCACATCCTCGACATGCAGAGTTGTCATGTGTATGTACATACATACATACATCACATATACACACATATCAATTTACTTGTTGACAAACATAAGTATCTGTTTTATGGACTGAACGATTTATCATTTGATGTTTATTTACATGGATTTAAAAGTATTAAGCATCTAGAGCAAATATCTCTGGCAGGGCCCCCCGCAGGACCAGATCGAAGACCAGGGTCCAGGACTAGAGTCTAGGCCCAGAACCAGTCTTAGTGATCATGAGTCATGACGCATACATACACCGTCAGGAATTCGAATCAGTCGGTATGTGTGAGCGTGAAAGAGTTGGGTGACTCCAATCGGGATGTAATGACGGGGAAAAGGTAACGCAGTCAGTGGGAGTCGGTCGAACCCACATCTGCCCATCGCATGCGGGATGCTCTCACCATCATGAGCTATAACCGCTTGGTGCGAGGTGTACATCACAACACCGAAAGCTCGACGGGCCAGTCGAGATGGTCATCATCATCACAGTCATGACATTACTCACTCACCACTACAGCGCACCTGTGCAGCAATCAAGCAAAGCGGGACAACCTACGTACGTACTCATCATTTTTTACTCACTTATTTACGTGCAGGTGTATGTACATACATACATACGTAGTACTTTGAATCACTAGCGTGACGTCGTCGGCCTGCCTCAGGTCATCCTGATCATCTTCACGTTCATCACATCGGAGGAAAAAAGAAATGAGAAAAGAGAGAGAGAGAAAGAATGACTCGATGGAATTCGAAATGATGAGATCACTCTACAGAACCTACCATCAAGTTTCTAGTCTACTCGGTTGTCCTCCAACCGTCCATTTTCAAATCCAACCAAGCGCAGTGCTTAGATGTGCGTATTGTATGTACATACATACATACATACATACAGAAGGATATTTGTACGAATGCCTTTAAGTATTCAGGTATGTATGTACATATTTACATATACATACACCACGGGTCCACTTTGGACCGTTGGGTGCCGCGGATCGGACGCCAGGGGCCTGTTCGACGTCGCCGGCGTTGACCGACTGTCAAATCGACGGCTAGGTCGGTCGACGGTTAATTGACCGACGGATGACGGTCGACCGACCCATTTGTCGGATCGACAGCTGGATGGCCGATGACCCGCCGTCAGTGTTGTGGCGACGTCACCTCGATCCCGCCGTCGAATCATCAGCGGGGCGGGCTCGCCTGATCGAGGCCACTCCGGTAGTCGCGCGGCTACTCAACTCCCGCGCGACTACTGCCAGCTCCCCTCTTGCCGCTTCTCCCTCAAACCTCTCATCCTTCCTTATCACCAACCTCCAACAACCAATACAGTCCACGGTTGAAAAAAGATTAATACAGAACAAAATTCAGGACTGAGAAAATTTAAATTCATCAATTTATAATTTCCCAAAAAATTTTTTTTTTAAAAAAAAATCATTCTTTGAGAAAGTGTATAGTTTTGAAACCATTTTATTTGAAAAATTATCATTTTCTTTAATTTTACACTCCAGTTGATTTTAATTATTATTTTGTTAATTTTTTGTAGTGGCTCTAATTTCAAGGGATGTCATTTTTAAATTACAAAAAATTCAAAGCATTACTTGTGAAGTGCTGGCCTCAAGAGTCAAGCACCATGAAAAAAAAGGCAGCACCTGCCAGCAGGTGTAGCACCTGGGTTTGTGATTGAAACATGTTTTGACTTTGTTGTGGTTTCTGATTCAAACATCAAATTGAGTCAGGTCTCAGAATAATCCTGCAAAGCATTTATGTAATGCATGGATTGAATTGAGTATCTTCACATAACAGGAATATTTGGGAACTTATGTATTTATTTCCAATTTGATATTTCTATCACTGCTTTTAAGAACATTGGTTTGGAGCTATGTGACAAGGAAATTTATTTTGGATGGTATCAAGCTTCAAAATGAAATGATATCAATTCTATTGAAAAAGCTTAAATTCAATTAATGTTTGTAGGCTAATTTTTGTTTGTTTTTTTCCTCCCCAAAGAAGAAAGTTCATCCTGGTGGCACATATAAATCTGATTTTGGAAAAAATAAAATTAGGAAATTATATTGAAAAAATTGCAAGAAACAAGGGCTGAATGCCCTCAGACCCATAACCTGCATGTGAGAATGAATCAGTGTTTTCACCAAATAAATTTGCCTTTTTTTCAAAAAGAAAATTACTGCTTATTGTTTTCTTTGTCTTTTCCTTTTTCTTTTGGTATCTTTAATATGGCTTTGAATCAATTGGTTAATTTTCAATTTAAATTCTTTATATTTGTTTTGATTTTTGATTTTTTATTTGTTTATTATTGTCATTTTATTCATTGCTTAATTTTGTAATGTATTTTATTTTTGAGGAGTGCTTAATTTGAAATGGTTCACAACCTGTTCACAACTCACAATGAGTTGTTTTTTAAGACTATTGAACCATTTGAGTTTTTGATGGGCTATAAGTGTATATTTATGAATTTTTTGATCTTTTTTTAATTTTTTATTTTTTTTTTGTCTATTTTAATATATTTTTGTATTTTTTTTTACTTTTGTATATTTTTTTACATTTTCTTTTATATTTTTTTATATATTTTTTTATATTTTTGTACATATTTTTGTATTTATTTTTATATATTTTTTCTTTATATTGTTGTATATTGTTTTATATTCTTTCATTTTTTTTAGATTTTTGTAAGTTTTATGAGGTTTTTTCATTGTTTTGTATTTTTGTCTATTGTGTTTATTAATTATTTCAAGGTTCAGGAAGAATAAATTCAAACTAATCCTCAAGATTAATTTTTTTGATGCCTGAAACCTCTTCTACATTGTTGATGTTCCTCCTCAGACACTAGCTCACCCTCACTACAAACGGTGCTTGTGAAGCATCATAAAACATTGAATTTTTTCAACCCCATTTCAGGGATGGGAACTCCTATATAGTAGGGCATGACCGGGAATTTGAGCTGGCAGAACTTAAATGTGGTTTGGGGGCCTTCCCCCCCACCCATTTTTGTTTTGAATTTTTATATATATTTATGTATTTTTTTGTATTTTTCCATATTTTTCTATATTTCTGTATATTTTTTTGCAATTTTTTTCTTCATTTTATTTTTTTACATTTTTGTATTTTATTTTATATTCTTTGTATGTTTTTTATATTTTTATTTATTTTTTTACATCTTTTAGTATTTTATATTTTGTTTTATATTGTTTTATTCTGTTTTACATTTTTCACATTTTTTTTATATTAGTTTCTATTTCATTTTATTTTATAATGATTTTTAATCTTTTAAATTAACAAGATTGAAAATTTCTGGAGTAGTGAACAACCTTGTTCCCAACTCTGGGTTTGAAAATTTCCATTCATGACCCATTCACAACCCAGGGGTGTGAATATAGCCCTGCCCGTGATTTTTCATTTTTCATTTTTCATTTTTTATTTATTTATTTTTTTGATTTTTTGATTTTTTTGATTTTTTTTATTTTTTTTTTATTTTTATTTTTTATTTTTTATGCTTTATTTTTGATTCTTTGATTCTTTGATTTTTTTTTCAATTTTTTTTTTTTTGGCTTCCTGTCAGCATGATGGTCAACTTAGCACAAGTCAACCACCACACTGGCAGTTGCCAATTGCATGGTTGAGCCTGGAATGGTCCCCGCTGCAAAATTGAAGGGGCCGCGCGGGGATCAACTCTTGGGGAGGTGGACGACTTATCATAAGTTGTCCATCAACCCAACAGGGTAAAAAAAAAAAAAAAAAAAAATCAACAATCTAAAGATGGTGGCACTAAATTCACAACATTTTAAGACACATTCATGAATCAACATGGGTCTTGTGGCACAACTCAAAACCAACTTTGAGTGGTGAACAGATTTCAAATGTTCATTTTTTTCCATTTTTTCATACTTTCTATATGTTTATATTTTTATACCTTTTTACGTTTTTACGTTTTTTTTTTTTTTTTTTTTTTTGTATTGTTTTATATTTTTGTATATTTTTGTATATCTTTTGCATCTTTTTTCATCTTTTTTACATTGTTTTATATTTCTGCACATTTTTACATATTATCTGATATTTTGATAATTTTTTATATTGTGATATATGTTTACTTTTTTTTTTTACATACAAATTTATTCTTTGAAGGGTCACAAAGAATATGTTTAAAATAATCCTAAAGAGTTATTTTGTTGATGATTGAAAAATCTTCTAGAATATTGATGTTACTCCTCAGACAAGGGCTCATCCTCACTACCAACATCACCTGTGAAGCATCATCAAACATTCAATTTTTTCCAACCCATATCACTGATGTGACCTCCTATATAGTAGGAAAGGACCCAGAAATTGAGCTGGCAGAACTCAAATGTGGTCCAGGGGCCTCCCCCTCACATAGCCACTTCTTAGGTGTTTTTTCATATTTTTGTATATTTTTGTATATTTTTGTATATTTTTTTGTATTTTGATGTATTTTTTCATATCTTTCTATATTTTTTGGAATTTTTAAAAATTTTATTTACTTTTTGCCAATTTCTTGTATTTTTTTGATTTTTTCCAATTTTGTATTTTTTTTTTTTTTTTTTTTTTTTTTTTTTGGATTCATTTTGATTTTGATTTATTTTGATTCTGTTGTGATTTTTTTTTTTTTTTTTTACCCTGTTGGGTTGATGGACGACTTATGATAAGTTGTCCACCTCCCCAAGAGTTGATCCCCGCGCGGCCCCTTCAATTTTGCAGGGGGGACTGTTTGGGGCTCAACCATGCAATTGGCAACTGCCAGTGTGGTGGTTGACTTGTGCTAAGTTGACCATCATGCTGACAGGAAGCCAAAAAAAAAAAAAAATTCAAAAAAAACAAGTTCAAAAAATCAAAAAATCAAAAATAAAACATTAAAAATAAAAAATAAAAATAAAAAATAAAAAAAATAAAAAAAACAATCAAAAATGAAAGAAAATCAAAAAAATCAAAAATCAAACAAATAAATAAATAAATAATAAATAATAAAAAATCACAGGCAGTGCTAAGTTGACAACCCTTGGTTGTGAATGGGTCATGAATGGTGTAATTTTTGAAATCAACATGTTTTCAAGAATCAGAAAAAAAATTGGTATTTTCAAAATAAGTCATTCTCCCTTTTGACCATTTAAGTAATGAAAATGGTAATTATCACTAATATTTCACAGTAACCCCAAACATTTGATTAAATCCAATTATTAATCACAATAAAAATGATTTTCTTGATAGTATCATCAAATTGATTTATTACATAGATTTGACATTCTGCATAATTCTAAATCTTCTGTATTCCATGCATGCACTAGAAATACTTGGAATCCTCAAGAACTGATACAAACAACTTTTCTCAGGTTTCAACTCAAGTTAGAAACAGAGTTTTCTCAGAGTCAAAACAAAGTCAAAACAAGTTTCAGGTGCTACACCTGCCGGTAGGTGCAGCTTTTTTATTCATGGTGAAGGGATGTCCTTGTCTTGGCTCACCCCACCTGGCCATGGCTGAGGTCATACACTCAACCCATTGGCCAGGTTCAATGGTTGGAGTGATCAACCTGGCTACTGAACTGTGCTCCTCAGCTGCATGCAATGCACCTGAGTTAAGAATCCAATGATTGAAGCTTGAATGGATAACTCCCATGGTTCTTTGAGAGGTATCTTGATGCTCAACTTGGGAAATGTGGGTTTTTTGAAGCTGGCAACTACCATCATGGCAATTGTGCTGCAAGTTCAAACAGCCTTTGATGGCCTGTATTCAATTCAAATCAATTTTTGTTAAGCAAGAATCTGTGGAATCTGAAATTGAAAGGAAGAAATTGCTAACCTGAAAATTCACTGTAAATTCAGAGATTGTTTCAACAAATTCCCTCATGTTGTAGGATGGATTGATTCCCATGGGTTCAAGCTTGTTTACTTAGACAAAATATTTGGTGGTTCTAATTCCATGAGTCTGCCATATTGAAGTGATCTTGCCAATAAAATCCACTGAGTTGGGAGATTCAATCTGATGTCAAAAAAAAAAAAAAAGAAAAAAAAAGGGTAAATGTTTTGAATTTGTTCTCTTCAAGTAAAGCCAAAAACTTTCCAAGATATGGTGATTCTTTTGGGTGATATCATGTTTGTTTAATTGAATTTGGTTAATTTGTTCAACATTTGAAGGGAATTTTTCTCTGATTATCTGAGGAACTTGCACTCTTTCTGCATTGGGAACAGATGTTTGTTTAGCAAAGGGATATTGGTTGAGGGGATGATAAATCTTGCTATTATAACCCATGGAATGTTGAATGACTGGATTATCTTCAAATATACTGGTAATTGTTGAACTGATTTGAAATGTTGTTTGAGTCTCTGGATTGTATACCACACCAGCAGAGAGAAGAAAACGTAGAGACTGATAATTACTGAAGCTGATGGCCAAATCACATCCTGGACTGATCTTGTTTGAATTAATTGATGCTTGGCATAAAATTCCATTGTAACTTTCAAATTTTTCAGTTGAAAACAGACTAGCTGGCCCAAAATGCAAAATTGAGACTGGGAGGTGAAGAAGCATGTGAACTTGGGTTTGTTGATCCATTGGCCAGAAATCTTGATCAAATGATATAAGAAGTGTTTTATTTGCGCCTTCAGTTGAGTTTGGTATTCATTCATGTCTTTGATGTGAGTCTGAAATGTGAAGGTGCAAAGTTGAAAAAGGGAGGTCCACAGAATTTTTTGTTCAGCATTCATAAAATTAAAAAAGGTGAAAGGTGCAGCTTGAAGTAATATTTTGAAATCTTTTCCAACCAGGCTCAGTGAATGTTTGATTAAATAGTTTGGCTGAAAAGAGGGTATGTTGAGTGAATTGGTGTTGAAAGACTGGATGTATCCACTCAGTAATGGGAATTCAGATTTCTTCAATGATTGAATAAAATCTCTGACCAAGTATTTGACAATACCAAGGAGAACCACATGGAGAATTTCAACTGGATTGTCAAGGCAGCCATCAAATCCTGTTGAATTTTTTTAAAAAAAAATTAAAATTAAAAAAAATATCAATGTCTGATTATCATAAAAAATTCATTAATTTAATGAGGAAAACACCTTCAAGCTTCAAAAATGGATTGAATAGTTTGGAGTAGTCTGTTTGTTCTAGTTCCTGGATTTTTTGAAGGATTGATGGTTCTCTCTTTTGTTCAATAAATTTCTTGTTGATTGAATCCACAAGACCAGAGGATGAAGACATTATTTGAAAAGATTTTTTGGTTTATTTTGGAAAATTCATAGAGATGATGGGTCTTTTCAATGGTTTCAGTCCAAAGTCTGGTGGGATTAGGAGCCTAGAAATATGAAAAAAATTTTAACAATGATGATAAATTTGATTTCAAGAATTAAACAATTCACCTCAAAGCCATTCCTATCAAGTTGAAGGAAATTTTGAAGATAAGAAATTGTTTGCTTATTTTGCCTCTTGGGGACATATAATTTGCAAATCCGACATGGGTTGAGTGATATTCCAGGAACTGGAGTGTTGGTAACTTCTGCATGCATTGGGGAATCTGCCAAGAAACATAAGACTGTGGTGATCACTAAAACTGGTTCAGAAATGGTGATATCAAAAGCAGAAAATCCTTGGGTGGCCAGTTGACTGTTTTCAAATTCAAAATTTCAATATCTTCTCAATGGATGAGTGATTTTGGGACTTACTTAATCTCTTCAACTATTTGATCTGCCATTTCAAGTACTCCAGCTCTGTTGGATGTTGACAAAAAATGACAATTGTATTCTTGATTGGATAAATGAGGAGGAAGACCAGATAGTGTCAAGTAGAATGATTGTTGTTTGTTAAATTGCTTTGATATATTTCCTGAAGTATCATCTGAATATAATTTTATTGGTACATGTCTAATAATCTTTCCCTGAGCCTTAACACGCCATGGATTACGGAGACTGATGATATTTTCCCTTTCTTCATCAATTTCTTTGCAATAAAATGGCATAATATAATCAAACAAAATGTGAGAATTAAATCCTCATGATCATTTTATTTTCTTCAATAAAATCACCATACAATTTTTTGCAACAGATGTCTGATAAGAAGACTCCATCTTGTTCTATTTTGGTGTACTCCTTCAGAAATTGATCACTACAAATGTCCATCAAATTTGCATCCATGAAATTCCCTTGAGCATGAATGGTGATCTTCACTGTGGTGGAATTGAGCATGAAACATTCCAGTGGGGTACATTTGGTGTATATTTTTGATTCAAAACAGTAAATAAAAATAGGAACCACAATTTCTTGAGAAATCAATTGTGCAGGTTCAAATATATAAAAATGTTAGGAGTTCTGAATAAACATTTGGTTTCTTAGGTTGGGTGACAGAAGTTCCCGCCATTTCTTAGATTGAGATAGCTTGGAATGATCCAATCCACGGGTTTCTTCTGGATAAAAGTCCAAAAAAGGGGCCACATATGGATTGGAAAGCTCCTTGAATGTTCAAAGAAAAACCAAAAAAAACCATTGAAAAAAAATTAGTAACAATTAAATTCCAAATTATTTAAAAAGTTGAAACTTCTCCAAAATAGCCTACATGGGATATGATCCCATTCAACTTGAGGGAGAAGCCTGGTATCCCCAACACAGACATTTGTGATTGTGTGGCAAAGTCCAAAAATTTGTGGATACGGGCGTGTGTGCGCCGGATTGAATTCCACGACGGCAATTTCACCCTGCATAGGCCCAAAATCCCCTGAATCTGTCCATAGAGAGATTGCAAGACCATGTGGTGAGTATAACCCACAAGCATTGATCCGACTAACTCCTACCAAAAAACCATTATCCAAGGTCAGTTTTCCTCAATCATTTTTTTCTTACTCAGTATTTGGTTTCTTATCTCAAAATTTTACTGACCTCCTTATTTGTAAAAGGAAACCATTGATCATCTCCCCCCTGCCGTGATAGCTCTGACTGTTCATCCTCAAGTTAAAAATTTCCAGGAGTTAAAGGATTGCTAAGGATTTGATTCAACTCTGCATAGACAAACTCTTGCCATCCATCTCAATTTTCCATTGAATCACCATTGTCGCTCAAATCCAACCGCATCCCCAAAGGATCGATCTGAAAGGTTTAACTGATTTCATCCATATCAACTGGTGATTTGACTTGATCAAAATCAATCCACAAGCCTTCATTTAATTCGACATTCCCAAAGTCATCGTTTGAATCCATTTCCGTAGGTTCTTGGTGAGTCCCTTTTGCAACATTGCTAAGTTTCATTTGATGAGTGGGAGTTTTCACATGTCTTTGCCGATGTTGGCTATTCATTGGCCTCCCTTGGCATATTTTGCATTGATATTTGAATCCATTTGGCGTAGGAATCACCTCAAACCCTTCTTTTAAAAAAAACCAAAGTCCACGATCAATTCCCTCCTGCAAATGAGTAAGATCTAAAACTGACCCTCATCCATTTTGACTTGCTTAGTATTCAGTTGATTTGAGAAGGAGCAGTTGTTTCGCGCCAGATGATTGGATATACCAGAGAACTTAGTTGCATGCAAGAACCAGTGGCCCCACAAGCAAAAAAAACCTATGACGTCATCAAGTGACGACCGTTGTGGACCCAATGACCGTTGAGTAACCTAATCCCCTTTCTGTCCGTCCCACTATTCCCTGAGAACCTTGTCTGATACAGGATTTTCAAGATTGACCAATCGTCGTTTTCCCCTTTCAAATTCAATTTCAAACTCTGTTGTCATTACCTCCCTCCCCGTTGTTATTTCATACATCACTCCCTTCTCACCCCCTCCCCCACAACCAAAACCAATCTTGAAATGCCCCCTTCATTCCATAACCCTTTCCAAAACCAACCTTGTTTGGCCCAACCCACTGCCCTTCACTCTTCCAACCTTAATCCTTCCAAGCAAAGACATCTTGATGATTCTGAGGATGATGATCCTGATTCCCCCAGCAGTCCCAGCTTACCCGTTGAATCCCGTCATACCACCCCAGATTCAGATGATCAATCTCTCCACCAATCAACTAGCCCACTGGAGGATGTGTCAGCCGATTCTTTTCAAAGCAAAATGATCAACATGTTTCCACTGTTGAATGAGCTCAAAGAACTCTTGGACCAATATAATGATGTAAGTTTCTTGCTTTTGTTAATTGGCTTAATCCAATGTTACCATCACCAACTCAAACTTCCTTTTGTTCTTATCTCCATTGGTCTCTAATTTCAATCTTGCATATTGAGATGACTGACCATCAACTCATGATGGTTCTCATCCATATGAACCTGAGCCTCTACCATCAAGGCCACCAGACAACCTCTTCCATCTCAGAACCATCCAACACAGCCACCAACTTGGACATGCAATTACAACAATTGAACGATATTAAATGTTATCAATACAGTGAATACATACAGGTAAGCTCTTTCTTTCTCATATCATCAAAATGAAGTACTTCTGTCAAGTATATGAAAACAGTTGATGGTTCAAGAGGAGATTTGAGCCAAGATCCTCCAATGCAACATTGAGACCTATGGAGAGACAAAAAATTTGCTTGGTGAGCCAATCAAAGGCTCACTACTACTGTCAACAATTGTAAGTTTTCCTCCTTTTTTAAAAAAAATTGAATATTCAGATCAATTGAAATCGGTCTGTCAGGATTTCTTGGCGAGACAATCAGGCCATGTCAAAAAAAATAACTGCCCCCTGGTTATGACACAAATAACCCAACTTCACAAAAAGATGTTGCATGGTTTGTTGGAAAACTGGTAAAATACGAAAAATCCAGTTTAAGAAGCATTGTAAGTTTGATTTTTGATTCCAAAGATTTGATTTTTATATTACTAACTATCTTATGGTCATAATGGTTCCAAGCTGCTCTATAACATTACAGATACGAGTACCCACACAAGGAATGGACCCATTCCAAAGTTGTCCAAACTATTAGTTAAGGTATGTGATTTTCTTTTACCAAAGCAAGTTGGGAATCACTTTCAATTTAACTGATTAATGACTTCATTACAGATTTACTAGGCATTTGGACCCAAAAACAAACACAACCTGGCAAACAGTTTCATCCGCAAAACCCCTCTCCAAGCAAAGGTCAGATTTGCTTTCTTACAACTCAGAATCTCAATTCATCTTGCCAGTCCTATACGTGGTGATGCTGTACACTGGAAGACTATTGATTGAGAATTGCAAGAATTAAAACAACAGCCGTTGTCTACTATCACAGCGTAAGCATTTTTTTTTCCTTTTTGTTTGCATTATTTGACATTAATCTTGAATTGTTGTCAACAATTCATCACAGCTGGGCCAAAGCGGTCTTGAAAAAGGATGAGGACTTGTTTGATGGTAAGACCATGGCAAATGATCTTACAACTGAGTCATTAGTCATGCCAACGGAGGCCAAAATCCTTGAATTGGAATGAACTCTCAAGAAATCAAAACAATTTGTTTTTTTTTCAATTTCTATCATTTTCTATCTTTTTCATTGTTAAAAAATGATTGTAATAAACAATTATAGCTTTTCCCTTGTCAAAAAAAGATAAATTATGTAGTATTTATTATGCCTTACGTAAAAGCAACAATGAAAATAAAGTAATAAATTAATTTATTCGCTGGAAAAAGCAAGCCACCGAAGGAATAAAAAAAAGGTCAAAGCCTTGTTGAGGTCGACAACATTTCAACCGATATTTGACCTTCTGACCATCGAGTTGAAGGACTGTCAAATCGACTCTGACAGCAAATCGACGGCGTTTCCGCGGCGCCAAGGGTTGAATTTGCATCAAAATGTTGGCAGGCTCTCGACCAGCCTTGACGTTTTTGCTTGCCGACGTTATTTTGATGGCTTCCGCCCACTAAGGGCGTGCCGTCAAACCAGCGTTGCGCAAGCTGGTGGCTTGACGACAAATTGGGCCCGTGGTGTACTTCATCAACATCCATCCACTTCACCACCAGACTGGCTTAGGTTATAATCACATACCTCCCAGTCTTGTTATAAGTAGCTGCAGCGGGGAGGGGGGGGAGTTGATCATGAGTAGCACCGGGTAGAAGGATGACAAGTAGCCGTCGAGGTGGCCTAGCGGTCGGGATCTCCGGCTATCTACCAAGTTGACGTCATGCCAACTTTCTAACCTTCTTCGTGGCTTGACACGTTCACGTGGTTCATACACCCTCTTTCACTTCTTTGAAATTCACACTCACCCCTGAAAACATCCATCAAGATTCATTCGCTCCGCCCGCGATGTGGTCCCGAGGAGGTCTTGATGGGACTTGCTGCGGCTGGTTGGATATGTATCCGCTAGTAGTGCAAGGCTCCCCCGCCCCTTCAGGCAACCAATGAGGCACGCTACCTATGACACGCCATAGCAAAAACATGGGAAAAACAGGCAAAAACCCCATAGGAGTTTATAAACAAAAGTGGAGTGCAAGGGGGATGAGATAAGACTGAAGTTCATCTAGGTTTGGTAGACACATCCAGCGCCGCAGCTAGGGCCACATTTGCTCAGCCTTCAGAGGCTTTGTGAGCATCTTCCCCTCATACAAAGCCTGGTTGGTCAGAATGAATTCATTACTTCTACATCTCCTTCGGAGCTTTAAGAAATCCTATCGACTCATGAGATGTATGACGGACTGGTTGTCGCCCGGCAGTACGCCTGGATGAGACGAACCGGTCATAGGTATCTTCAACCAGCTCCCTGACCCAAAGGATCTGTCTGGCCAAAATATCCAGGGTAATGTATGTACTCCGGTTGCCAGTTTGAAGCCACGATAAATTTGAGTCTGAGGCAGCTTGATAACAATGCAGAGCCAGGTTCCAATGGTTTGAAGAAAACAATAACAAAAATTCTAAGTGTAATTCAAAAAAAACAAACAAATTAAATTAAAAAGCATACTAGAGACATATAAATACATAAATGCTAAGTTTTAAGAAGACGGCAAATTTTGTCAAAGATTTCAATTCAGGGTGTCATGTTATGTAGGCTAACCCGTTAGCCCCACCCCAGAACTTTCATTCCTCACCTAGTAACCATAGGAATGAAGAAGAATGCCACATTCCAGGAAATACGGAATTGTATTATATGAATCTGACAGACTGAGGGCAGTAAGAAAAACAAACTGTTGATTGGTTGAATTTTTTTTAGAAAGGGAGGGATTGAACAAAATTCAAGAAAATAACAAGCTAGAAATTAGAATGAAAGAATGGTATGAGAGAATACCTAAAGAGTGGTGCCTGGATAATTTATAGACAATAAGGTGATAGAATTAGCATTATAACCAAATTTATATTTGGTTCAAGTGCAAATTTTTTGAACAAATGGATAAGTAAAATAGAAAGACAATAGAATATTTTGATCCAATTCTGAATTAGATCCACACCTTGAGTAACCATATTGAACAAGAAATTGACTGTGAATTCAAAACCTACAATGGGAGGGGGGGATTATAAGAAGATAATATTTACTCAAATGAAAGCATGTCCTAGAAACTGTATTCAAAGAATGAATGATAGGGATGCAATCAATGAAAAAGAAAAAAAAATGAATTGAAAACTGAAGAAAAGAAATAGAAAAATAGAAAATGGAAAGTCAAAAATGAAAAGGACAAGAAATAAATAAAAATAAAAATCAATATTGAGATCAAGATTAAAACAAAAATCAAAATTAAAATGCATGGGAAAAAAGGGTAGAAATACAAAGAAAATGAAAATGAAGAGGAAGAGGAAGAGGAAAAGGAAAAGGAAAAGGAAAAGGAAAAGGAAAAGGAAAAGGAAAAGGAAAAGGAAAAGGAAAGGAAAAGGAAAAGGAAAAGGAAAAGGAAAAGGAAAAGGAAAAGGAAAAGGAAAAGGAAAAGCAAAAGCAAAAGCAAAAGGAAAAGGAAAAGGAAAAGTAAAAGTAAAAGTAAAAGGAAAAAGGAAAAGGAAAAGGAAAAGGAAAAGGAAAAGGAAAAGGAAAAGGAAAAGGAAAAGGAAAAGGAAAAGGAAAATTAGAATGAAAGATATTTATTTTTAAACACAATCATAACCATTTCATTTTGATGATTAATATATGAAAACTTGGAAAAGAAATCAATTAGTTTTTCCATTTAATTTTTGGATTTAAAAAAGAGGTTGATTTTAAGGTAAAAACAATTGCATAAAATAAAAAAATGAAAAATTAATAAAAGAAAACTGATTATCAAAAACAAATTTATGTAAAATAATGTTTAGGAGACATTCTGAAAGCTTGTTTGACCCTGAGAGAATCTTCATGATTGATTTCAACTATTATCAATCAGTTTGCAGGTTTTAGTACTTCAGAGGAGTTTAAGACCACCAAGGCAATTATGTGATTTGGGTGCCCTTAATTTTTTCTTCCCAATCTTTTAACAAAAGAAAGAAAAAATAATCCAGGTATGTATATTTTCTTAAATTTCCTCACCTGTTGTGTTCATTTCTACTTTGAAGTTGCCACAGACCACAATGCTGTCACAGCCCTAATAAATATTAAAACTCCTACCAGATTGGATTTTTGGTTACCTACAATGTGTGCTGCTACCAAATTTGGTAAATAAAACAGTAAAACTTCAATAGAAATGAGAGAAGGAAAAGAAATAATGTGGTAAATAGAGCCAGACTCAAATATTGTGAAATAAGGATTCTGATTCTTGTGGGAGATACCATTGAACACCCCAAAAGGGGTTTACTTTCCCCTCAAGATGATTTTCCTGGGAAAAATACCAATTTATTGGGGAAAATTGTGTTTTTGGGAAGTGATTAAGTGTTAAAAAACCCATCAAAACCATTAACTCCAACTGATCTTGTACTATGCATTTCAAAAAAACTGTCCTGAATTTTTGAAGTGCATTTCTGGATTGGCTGGCTGCTTGAAAACCCGGACAGAACTGGGAAAAAACCAGATGTGCAGGGTTAATATAAGTTTCATAGGATTACCAATAACAGGTTTCCTGTTTTGTTTTTCCTGTCAAGATTTTATCAAACCAGACAAGAGGCAAAGCAAGGGATTCAAAACTCCCTTGACTCACCAACTACATCAAAGGAGAAATAACCAAGTACTTGGTAAGTAAGTAAATAAGTAATCAAGAAATAATTAAGTATCAATCCAATTCATTTTCACTTGATTGTTTCAATGCTTTACTTATTCTTTTTTTTGTTTTTTTTATTTCATTTTTTACCAGAGCAAAATTGATAATGATGGAAAATTGATGATGGAAAAACAATCCACCAATGAAGAAGAAGTCCTACAAAACTATGATGAATGGGAACAACAGTACCAGGAATAAATCAAATCTAATTCAAGTTCCATCCAAGAGGCTCATTGACAACTAGTTTGAAATCAAAATCTGTCAATAGCATTCAAGAATCTTGAAAAAAATAAAGAAAAAAATAAGCAACCCAAGGCCCAAATTAGTCAACCATGAAGGCCATATCAACCAATTAGTGGTGATGTGAAGTTATTGGTCAAAAATCAATTCCTGATTGAAAATAAGAATAATGTCAAAGTTTCCAAGAAATTTGGAATTTATGAAGATCAGGTCCAAAGGATAATTGGGAATACTTGAGAGGGAAACAGCAATCAATAAATTTCCTCAAGAGTTGCAAAATAAAAAAATTCTGAAGAGATGATTTTGTAAATGCTGGTACATTTGGAAGGAAAACCCTTTTTTTTTTTGAAGGATCTGACTTGTCACATCAAGAACAAATTTGATGTTTCTGTTTTAATCCCCTCAATTCAGAAGCTTCTCAAGAGCCTTGGAATAAACTGGAAGATGGAAATTCTGGTCTCTTGGAAGTGGAACAAGGAATCCTTCCTACAACAGTGACATGATTTTGTTCTCAATCATGTCACTGATGTAGGAAGGAATCTTATATTCATTGATGAGTCTTGGTTCCATTCCCAGACTCAGCCCACTCATGGGTATTCCCTTTCTAGTTGGTTTTCTTTATCAAATTCTTACCTCACTTGTTAAACAAACACCAAACTCTTCCTTTTTTTTACTTTTTTTTGCTACATCTTAGGCCAGTCTGGCACCCTTGCATTGATTTGGGGAGGATCATCCACCTTTTTGGAGCCCTGGCAGAATTGGAGATGATTTAATTCAAGTTTCTAAACAAAGTTGATAAGAAAAAAGGAGGCACTGTCTCCTTGGATATTACCAAAATTCTCCCCCATTCCCAACCCCATTGAATGAAAATATAGAATCATCAAGGTACATTTCAAGCACTTGGATTTTTCCAAACCTATCTGTGGTGTGATTGAAGAGAAAATATCATCTGATGTTTCTTGGATTTTTTTTAAAATTTTTTAAAAATTTTTGAAAAGCATGCAGGGAAATGAAACCAATGTACAGTAAAATTATAAAGGATCCCTGCAGTTATCTCAACTTGAATAGAATTATCGATGCACTTACTTAATCACTATTTTCTGTTTTTTTTTTTTTTTTTTTTTTTTTTTTTTTTTTTTTTTTTTTTTTTTTTTTTTTTTTTTTTTTTTTTTTTTTAAAAAAAAAATTCATTCTCATTCATTTATTTTGAAAATAAACTTATCCAGTGATTGTTAATTTGATTTGAAATTTTCAAAATGTATTGTTTTCAAATCAGAAGTCAAATTTTTTTATAATTTTTTTCAAGCATATCTTGTGTCAAAATCATTAGGGCGTATCAAAGTTAGGCAAACCCACTATTTCAAACCTGCTATTAAAAATCAAAAAAACCCACTCATTTCAGATCAGAAATGTCAAATTTAACATGAAATAAGTGGGTTTTTTCAAGTAAAGTATATAAAGGCCTTCACCAGATCAACCATGTGTCATTCCACATCATCACCCCTGGCTTCATCCTCCAACCTCATTGGAACACTTCATCACTCTCATTGCTTCATCACTATCCTCATCACTTCATCACTCTCATTGATTAATCACTCTCATCACCTCATCACTCTCATTGCTTCATCACTCTCATCACTTTCTCACACATTATTGCTTTCATCACATCCATCCTCTCATTACTTCATTGCTTTATCCCTTACTCTTATCAATTGGCCCATCAGCAACCCCCCCTGCAATTCCACTAAACAATCCAATGGAACAAAGCCAAAATCCCCCAGGTACTCAAAGTCCAACAATCCTTCCCCATCAGATTCCAAAGGCTCAAGTCAGCTAAACAGAGCTGATCACATCATCCTGGTAAACTGACTCAAAATTCCATCCAACTATGATTCTTTCTTTGGATCCAACAATGAAACACAATTTGGCCAACCTCCATCCACTAAGGTTAATGGGTAACTCCTGATGGCCAATAAACTCAAGAATAAAACCAAAGGTAGGCTGTATCTTTCATCCAAAAAGATGCGGGATAAATTCAAGAACTATCAATCCAAGTACAAAAAAGCCCACTCAATGTCAATCTCCGCTGGCTTTGGTATCAGCAACTCCAATAAAGCAAAGGTAATCAACTTGGTGGTTGAAAAGTTGGACTAAGTTTGTCCTTTTTATGTTCAAATGGGTGAAATATTTGTAAATAAGGCCAATATCACCCCTTTTTCTGCTTGTGATGTCCAGAAATCAGATTCAGTTAATGCTGAGGACCAGGATGTGGATGCTCAACCTAGCAATGATGATCCCAATGAAACCAATGAGTGGCCCCAATCCAATGTGGAGGAGGATATTTCAACACAACCCACCCCAATCATGTCTACATTAGCATTGAAAAACCCTTCCTTGGACCCCTGACTTCCTTCTTTTGATTTCTCTCTTCCTGGGGTGGATGAAATTAACAACTTGGCCAAGGAGGAACAAGTTATTCCTGTATTGCCACTACCATCAACATCTGCTCAAGTAAGCACCCAAGTTCTTTCCTCTCCTGTCTGGTCAATCCTGACCAATTTAGATTGTAAAAAAACAGGCTCATCTGTTCCTGAATGGCCAAATACTCAAGCCAATGGGGCCTCCCACATCCCCTTAAAATGAGAGCAATGAGGTTCCCACACAAACCTCCTCTGCAAAGGGAAAGCAAAAGGCCTCCAATTCCATCAAAATCAACCCCAATAGCCTTCAAAAGAGGAGAAACAATTCAAATTTTTCTGGCTTTGAGGATATCATGGAGATGCAAGATTCAAGTAAGCACATTGAAATCTCCTTGTTTTCAAAATCAAGCTCATTCCTATTCCCCTCCAAAAAACAGTGAAATCAAAAATTGAATTGGAAAAACTTCAATTTGAAAAGGAGCAGTGGGATTGTCAACTGGCTATGGATTGCCAAAAGCAGGAAGCTGAGAGTTTGGCTCATCAAAAAAAGTTGGATGCTGAGTGGAAAATGAAACAGGTTGAGCTGGAGTTTCAAAAAGGGGAAAAGGAGAAAGATTGAGGGGAAGACTGACTCCAAAAGGAGAGGGAAAGGCTAGCCACAGAAAAAAAAGATAGGTTATTGGTAGCCATTGCATGTATTGGTAGCATCAGAACTGTCAATAAAATAAAGAAAATTACTCAATTTATTGGCTTGTAAAATATTTTCTTTGATAAAAATTTTGAAAATAAAAACCAAAAAATTATTTACAACAACGTTTGAGCCTGTTTTCAACCCCACCAATGAAAAAATGTTTTTTATTTTTGTTTATATTTTTTGGTCTAGAATATATTTGAAAACTTTTCAAGTCTTTGCAAGTTTTGAGAGTTGTCTTGTTAATTTGAAAAGACATAGTCATCCTAGTATGGGTGGCAGTATCCACTGCAGGAAAAGTGCAGTGCTTGTACTGGTTTGCTGCCCAAACCATTTCAAAAATAACTTTTCTATAAAATCAATTCCAAATCCGAAGTCAGGAAAGACAAATTGCCCATCAGATACTTGATATTCATCCATGTTGTCCATAATTTTTCCATTCAACTTTTTGGTTTGAACCACCAGTAAAAAGGAATAGGAGGAGAAATCACCTTTGTCAATGTGGGGAGAGTTTTAAAGGGAGTCTTAGGGGAAGGTGATGTGAGGGAAGCAGTCAAAAGAAGTGAGGCCAGATCCAAATTCCAATGAAGAGAAAGAGGGGATATTGTTTTCCAGCAAGGTTTCTTGGTTGGAATCATGTGCCAGTCTGGATAATTTCCTGAACATTTGGCCTAAATTTTGTGATAACTTGTTAAAACTAAGGTTCAAAAATTCAAAATCCTTTGGAGAAGATTGAATGGCTGATTTCTTCAAATAGCATCCAAAAATTTCAGAAGGGTCAATCAATTTTTTCAATCCAATTTCCCAAATGTTCCCACCCCAAGATCTTGAGGGACCAACTGTGTTGAAATACCTTTTGGATTGGTGAAGGAATTTTGAGACCAAGTTGATGTCCTTCTTTTCTTTCTGGGAGAGTTTATTCAATTGGAAAAAATTTGATTATTGCAAAAAGAGAGTGGCAATTGGAACAATCAAGAACAGAAAATTTTCCAGAGCTGAAGAAATGGAATTGTTCAATATTCTGCTTGGCTTATCCAAACTCTTCAGGGGTAGTTTTTTGAGTTTTCTTTTTTGAAGCAATAGCAGGGTAAATATCCAAAAGTTGTAGTTTTTGTTGAGAACAGACCACCTTTTCTTTAAACAAATCTTCATTTACTTCCAAAGAGATTTCCAAATCTCTCATTTGAGCCCTCTGCTTGCCACCTCTCTTTATGTTTTTCAATCCATCTCCTTCCATCTTGATCCCTCCCATGCACCTTCTGCCCTTGGGGTGAGGATCAAGAAGGAAAAGATCTGGTTGTATAACATTTTGAGTGGGCTGGGAGAAGCTTGGGAAGTCCAGAAAGGGGGAAGGAGTTGACAGAAAAAAGGGTCAAAGTGGGTTTGCATTGCATGGCATTGAAAAAAAAAAACAATAACTAGTATGATATAATCAAGGTAGATGATCAACAAAAAAAAAAAGCTATGTCTGTCCAAGCTGAACCCCCCCCAAAAAAATGATTAGTATGATATAATCATCAACAAACACAAAAAAAAATACTGGTCCAAGTTGAAACCAAAAAAAAAAATACCGGTCCAAGTTGAAACCAAAAAAAAAAAAGAGGTTGGGAAGGCTTGTTTGGCCAGGCTGGAGGTGGGGGCCAGCAGCAACCAAAAAAGAGGGGGGGCCGGCAACAACCAAGAAACAGGGGGGGGGGGGGAGGCCAGCAAGGGAGTGAAAGGGGGGCTGGCAACCAAGCAAGAGGGAGGGGGGGGGGGGGGGGAAGCAGTGTCCAAGCAACAGGGGGGGGGCATCAACCAAGCAAGGTGGGGAGTCTGGCAGCAACCAAGCAAGTGAGACAGGGGGGCAAGCAAGCAAGCAAAAGGGGGAGGCTGGCGGCAAACAAGCAAGGAAGAGGGGGGGGGCCATCAAGCAAGCAAGAGGGTGAGAAAAAGAGGAGGGAGGGGCCAAGTCAGCAGGAATGGGTGAGAGGGAGGGGAAAGGAGGATGAGGATGAGGGGGGGGGGGAGCTTAACTGGGGTTCCAACCAAAGGAGGAGGGGAGTTGATTGGTGAGGTGGAGGTGGAAGGTGAGCAGGAGGAAGAAGGAATGGGTTGTGGGTGAGGTGGAGAAGTCAGAAAGAGTGGGTGAGAGGGAGGGAAAAGTTGGATGGATGAGGAGGACGGGGGGGGGGGAGCTTACCTGGGGTGCCAACCAAAGGAGGAGGGGAGGTTGTGGAGGTGATGGTGAGGTGGTGGTTGTGGGTGAGGTGGTGGTTGTGGGTGAGGTGGAGGTGATGGTGAGGTGGAGGTGGTGGGTGAGGAGGGGGAAGTGGACCGGTGGTTTGGAATTTGGTTTTTTTCTAGGTCCACCAAAAACTAAAAAAAAAACCAGAGTCAGCCTAGGATTCTTGGTCAAGCAACCAAAACCAAAACAATTCTGTGATTTTATTCTTTAACAATTTGAAAACCAAATCCTACTCATCAAAGTGAGAAAGGGTGAGGGCTATAATCTGCTCTCTCATAGCCAAAGATGAGGTAGAAGATGAGACCGGGATGACTTGAGGAGGGTTGGGAATATCTTCTTCAAATATTTTGTCCCATTCATCTTTGATGTCAGAAAGAATGTTGTGAAGGATTAAACAATTGGTAATCCAGTTGATGAGGATCTTCATGTCCTTGGAATTTTGTAGCTTATTTTGTATCTCCTGCAATCTGGCCCATCTTCCTTTCAGGATTCCAATGTCATTCTTGATCCAAACTTGTGATTGGGCAAGATAATAGTTGAAATTTGTTTTGGCTTGTTCATTGGTTGAAACATTGTGGTATGCTGGAACCACATATTTCCCACTAGCATAAGATGAATTGGCAAAAAGGTATTGATCTTGCTCAAAGTAGTTATCTGGTTGTTGGGTAATCCACATCCAATTGAGAACATATGAATTGTGACAAGAACCCGGAAGGCCAGAATGGAGGGATATGAACTTCTTGTTGTTATCAGAAACAAGTTGAAGTGGCACAGAGTATCTATACAAACCAATAAAATATATTGGGTCAGTTTTTTATCAAATATTTTATCAAAGGCTTTGGAAAAGAAATTAATCAATTGCCTTTTTTCCCAATCAAAATAGTGGTTGCTATCTAGCTTGGGTTTTTGACTCAAGGGGATAGTGGTTCCATCAACAAAAAAAATGCAACTGGGAAAGCCTTTGGTCTGAATTATGTGAGATATCTCCTTTCTTTCTTCTTTGGTTGTCCAAGAAAGGACTGAGAAATGGAAAGAAAGGATGGCAATCATGACTCTTTTGGTGTATAGGTCAATGGTTCCATAACAGACTGAGAATAGATTTTCTAACCAATTAATTGCTGCTCCATTTCCACTTGATCCCAATCTAACAAGAGAAAAAGCCAGTTGGATAGCTGGATTGTTTTGAGGATTCTGAGGATTGTTCTGGAAGATGTAGTGATATTTAATAATCTACAGAAATTTCATTAATGAAGGCAATAAAGTTTTGAACAGTTGCTGGAAGCTCAAGTTGGGCAGTAGATGAAGCTTTTGCCTTTCATACATAGGGTTGTGGAGAGTGTGTCTTTGTGGAACTATGTATTGCTTTTCCAATAGATCATTCAAAGCTTACCAAGTTGCTTCCAAATTGGAGTCTGAATCAGAGTCTGAATCAGAGTCAAATAATAAAAAAAGTTCAGTCAGCTTTTGTGAGTTTTCAACTTGCTTCCGGGAAGTTTGATTGGAAATTTTGAGAAAGATGATGATGGGATTTGTGTGAAGCAATGGAGATGTGAAGTGATGGAGATGAGATGTGTGTCATGAAATGGAGATGGGACCAGTATGAATTTTCTGAGGTGCAGGTGTGGATGGGTGTTTTGAATGCAATGGATGTTTGTGATGTGATGGAGATGTGAAGCAATGGAGATGATATTTGTGTGATGCAATGGAGATGGGATTGGTATGGATTTTCTGAGGTAGAGGTGTGGATGGGTTTGATGCATGAAATGGATGGTGGATGGATGAAATGGCGTTTTTGATGTTTAAAACCGGCCATTTTCATGAAACCCTCAATTTTAAAATACACTAGTTAGGGGGTATGTGTATTTCAGAAACCTGCCATTAAAAATGGCGGGTTTGGTAAAAAAAAATGGCGGGTTTCTAATGGCGGTTTTGCTAAATTTGATACACCCTATTCTGTCTGCCAAAACTAAAATGCAGACAAATTACTTGAAAAATTAGGAAAAGTGAAAGAAAAAGTTGGGCAGTTAATTCTGAATTAAAAACTTCATTTGGTTAAATCAAGGACAGAAAAATAAAACTTTGGACAAAAAAGAGATAAAATAGGACAAAAAAAACTTAGCACAGAAATAATGAAAGAGTAGACAAGATTTACAAAAAATCAGGACAGTTTTTGCAAAATGAATATTATGATTGATTAATTAAAAAAGCCTAAAAAAACAGAGCCAAGAAGATAAATAGAATGAAAATGAATTGAAATATCCAAAGAATCAGAGGGGTATGTAAATTGGCTCTAAAGATCAGAAGTTTAATCTGAAAAAACATTCCTTAGTCCCAACCCTTCATCACCCATCAAAAAAGAATTGAATCTGGAGTTAAAATCAGGCAAGATTCATGGGGTGGTGGTATTTCAGGAAGAAGAATCAAATCTCCTTGAACATGAGGAAGAGGAAAAGGATGATGGGGAGGTAGTTCATTATGATGATCATGATGATGCTTAGGATAAATCCTTTTTGGCCACTTATATCATCCTGGATTTAATTACCCAGAAAAATAAAAAGCCAATGGGTTTGATCCTCTCATTGGCTTGACCAAGCATAAGTTTTTCCAATTAGGATCAGACCAAGCCATCTAAAAACTCCACACCACACCATCCATCAAGAAAATCACCCATAATCCTCCATACTTCTCATTTCTTGAGATTAAATGTGTTGAGACGGAAAATCAATCAAAAACAACCATTCAAATTGTTTTGTTCTTTGAGACAAATCCACACTATTATATATTTAATATATCACAATCACAAAAAAAAAAGAAAAAGAAATGCATGCCTTCTCTTCCCTCTCTCTTGTCCTCCAGCTCCCATGTTGCTTTTCTGGATCTATGGGATAATTTCTGTCCATCTGATCTAACCTTGGTTTTGATTATGCTGATGGAGATCCACAAAGTATCCTCAGAAAAAGGAATCACACATTACTCTTGACTATTTGAATTCTCCCCCCCTCCAAGGAAAAAAAACCCCATCATTTTGTACCTTTTTTTTCAAAAATTAAACTGTTCATTTTCAGCAGGTGAAATGAAAATAATGATGAATTCAGGAATAAATGAGTGGTTCTTGAATAAATAAACTCAATTGATTCATTAATCACACCTGAAAATGCTCCAACTGGGATCAAAAAAGGCAGCTCTTGTGGTTATGGACCAAAGAATCAAGGGGTGGAAAGATAGATGGGTCATTGTCATCCAGGGTTAGCTAGTAGATGGATCTTGAAGGAAATATTACCACCTTTCTGTTTATTTCCTTTTTTTAGTAAATTTGAAAAGTGGGAGCTATTATGGTTTCCAATAATCAAAATAAAGGCCAAAATATACCCAAATATCCTAATTTTGCAATTGAATTACTGGGCCACACCTACATTTAATTGAAATATACCCTCTCTTGCATCTCAAAACTACAATATTATTTCTTGATTAAATTTCATCAGATTACACCACCAGAAAAAAAAACTCCAAGAATTCCAACAATATTGATATCCAGAAAATCTTTCAAAAATATCCAGCTTCCTGGTAGAGGACAAAGATATATTAAATAATAAGATAAAAAAAAAGAAAGAATAATATGGTCTAATATTCATGCACCACCAATTAAATGGTGTCTAATCTGGCACTACTTGCAGATGCCAAAACCATCACAAAGAGAATGAACACATGGTGGAAAAATAGAAATGAAGAATTGGGGTGAAATTAAACTAGGGGGATTGCTATCTACCCAGCCCAATATGCTACCAAAGTTCAAAGAAACCTAAGATTTTAGACCAGCTAGAAGAAAATGTTTTCAAGATCCTTCACCAACATTGTAAAATAATAATCAAGCCAAGAAAAAACTACTGTTTAGGTTCCTCCAAAATGGTGGCCCCTATGTTCCAAACAAACTCAAATTGTTTCCCTGAATCCTCTATATAATGAATGATAAAATTTCTCCAAAAAACTGAAACATCATCATAGGATATCCCTCCAAAAATTATCTCAAGAATTTTCACTCACTCAAAAACATTAGAAGAAAAACAACCTCCAAATCCCCTGTAAAATGAAGCATGTTCAATAAATTCAATGTTTAATTTTCACCTCACAAGGATCCCTTCCTAAAGCAAAAAATAAAATTCTAGAAAATTCACATGGACTCTCTCCAGGTCAAACCTTCTTCAAACCATTTATTTTGATATTTTCTGGATTTTTTAAAGAATTTCTTTTTATTTAATTAAATTAAATATCACTCACAAATGCTAAATTGGAATTGGGAAGCAAAGTTTTGCATACTGCAAAAAAATAAAAAACAATCTTTACCTTGCAACCTCCTATATTCATTTGGGCCCCAGTGGAGACTTTAACTCAAAATTCCTCTTTTAAACCCTGGAAAAACGTGGAATTAATCTAAAAGGTGGCCCTGCATACCTACCAAAAACAAGTTGAATTATCAAGTGCTTCAACAAATTCTTCCTTAAAATTTTTTGATTTGTTCTGGGGAAGTCTTCTGTTCCCATATATTAATGGTAAATAGACACCAGGTACATGCCAATTCTAATTAAAATCCTAAATTGAAGGAACATGAATTTGTCTTCCCATTTCAATACCATCTGCTCTAATAGGTTCTTCCTTGAACCTATCAGAGACCTCCGCCAGCTAATCCTGTTTGTAGTTAGGGCATTTTCATACTATTGAACTTAGTAGAAGGCAGAACCCCTGGTCAAAACATCACATTCCTTGGTCTAAAATCCATGACTGGGTGCATTTTACTTCCTCAATCCATCATGCATGCTTGTGATAATTTTCAGGTACTTGACCAAATTAACACCAGTGGTTTCCTACCACAACCCAGAATTTTTCAAAAAAATCCACCTATTCCTCCCAACCTGTGTTTTACTGATCACAAGGTGTTCAACATCCAGATCAGACGCCACTTTAACTGTTCTTTTTTCCATGACCTACCATGGTTTAGAATCACAATGGAAAAACCCAGAAGACCCCTCTCCCCAAAATTTTTCACTCCTGGGCCATCTGCCCCACTAAATTTGGCTGATGCTGTCAGAACATCCCCGTCCTACCACTCCAAGCCCATCCAAAAAAGCCTTTTAGAAGCATAGACCCTACATACATTTGTTAAAAAAGCTTTCAAAAAATATTTTGGCGGATCTTGAAAATTTGAAAATTTCCCCAAGCTCTTGCAAAAAGCAAAGAGAACCCTGCCCACTGTGGGCCAATTATGTACAAATGAAAAAAAACAAAGAACTAAGAAATGGGTTCCATTTCTCTCAGGTAGTCAAAATGAAGGTGCATGATTAAATAAAAAAATTCCCCACTGGCTCAAATCCATGGAATTGTAAAATAATTGATTGTCCTCAAGTAAGCAAGGATGCTAGTCCCTCCACACAAAGAAAACAAGGTCATTGTTGGCATGTAGTGCCTGGTCCAAAAGAATAATTAATTTAGCAAGATTTTCAAATTGAAGACCTTTGGGATGGGTTTCTGGAACCACCGTGATTTTTGGTTTCATCATTCTCTTTGATTCTTTCCTATAATTTCTATTCTTTTTAATTTTTGCTATTCAATTCATATAAAAACTCATTTCCTCTCTTTCCCATGTTTTATGAGTACCTATCAGGATTGAGAAATTCTTTACTGCACAACCTACAGTTTTGGAACCATATTGTGACTTGAATCTCACCAATTTTTGATTCTATCAAAAACAAATAATTCTTGAGCAATCATGGTTTTCATTCTTCATTCAACTGTATCATAAAATAATAATATTTATACATCCTTTTGAATTATAATTTTATTATTGCAACAAGTCAAATTGAAGTCCTTTGGGCAAGGTTTCTGGAACCATCAGAATTTTTGGTTTTCCTCAGTCTCTTCTATTCTTTTATATGATTTATCTTCTTTTTCATTTTTTTATTTAATTCATATCAAAACTCATATCTTCTCTTTCCAATTTGGTGTGAGTCTCTATCAGGCAATTTGCGACCCTGTGGTTGAAAATGGGCCCAAAACGCCGTTCCTAACCCATCTGAGTTGACAATGGTTGTTTCCAACCTTTTGTTATATTATATATATATATATATATATATATATATTTAACATTTTGTTTTTACATTTTGTTACATTTTATTTGTTTTTTTATTATAATGAAGTAATAAAAAATAAATAAATCAATTAAATTAGAAGTATACATATAAAAAAAAATGTAGATAAATAAAATTAAATAAATAAAAAAATAAATAAATAAATAAAAAATAAATTAATTAATTAAATTAAAAATATAAATATAAATAAATAAAATGAAATGAAATAAACAAATAAAGAAAAAATAAATTAATTGAATAAATTAAAATACAAATAAATAAAGGGCAATGTTAAATTCAAAACTAATTTGAGTCCTGTACATGACTCAAATGGGCCGTGTGGCATGCTACACAACTTCATTGAGTTGTGTAGCCTCTAAACAACTTTACTGTAGTTTTTTAGCCCCCTCACAATGATTTGGATTTGTGTGGTACCACACACAACTACATTTGAGCCCTGTGGGATTTTACAAAACTTGAATGTAGTCATTTTCTGTCACACACAACTACAAGTGTTGTGGGCCAAAAAAATAAAAAAAATAGAATAAACCAAATAAAAAAAAAACAGAAATCAACCAAAAAATCAAAAAATCAAATTTTTTTGATTTTTTGGTTAAAAAATAAAGTAAAAATAAGTAAAAAAAAATTTCAACTTGACTAGCCCTAAAGTGAAAACACCAAAAATTAAATAAACAATGAAAGAGCCTGTGGAGCAGCCCTAAAGTATAACTTCAAAAAAATACAAGTTCAACTTGACCAGCCCTAAAGTAAAAACAACTTCAACTTGTGTGAAGCTGATCCCATCACCAGAAGTAAAAATATTCCTTATGAGGATTGGCCCAACCCAAGTTAAACTAACTTAACAATTAATTTTCATTTAAAACACTCAAAATAATGGTGTTAACTCAAATCACTCAACATGATGATATTCAAAATGTGATAGCCCTTTATATCAATAAAAGTACAAGTTAGCTGCATTAGAATTACAAGTTATATAAAAAATCAATGATGAAAGGAAGTCTACAATTGAATTCTATAATCTACAATACACATGCAGTTGATCTTTAAGATGATCAAACCAACCATAATCTTTCTTTGAAATTAAATCAGAGGGTTTTGCCAAAATGGGAAGGATTGGAATCATTTCTCCCTCAAGTACACATAGAAACCAGTGGTTACTGTTTAAAAACAAAATATAAATAGGATATTATTGATCTGTAAAAACCTTTTTTCATTGGAGTATAAATGTGTCTGCTATTATTTGACCCATATCTAACTTAGCAAGCCATTTTGAAGAGGGAATATTTTAATTGATGTCTTCAACATCAAGTCTTTGTTTAATCTTTTCTACCTCTTTTGCCCCACCAAGCATCTTAATGTAGCATGCTTTATGTCTCTCCAATGTTTTAATAATTTCCTTTCTCAATTTAAAACAACCTTCTTCATCATAACCAAGCCATTTAACAATTACTCTAAATCTGCATTTCCCATCACCAATTGGATCTAAAACCAGGCCCGCAAGAACTTATGTAAGTTCTCAGTTATTTTATTGAGGTAATTAACTTTTGGTTTCTACAATAAAAAAATACTTAGTCAAAATCCCAATCTCACTAAAGGAAACAACACTCACCAAAGATGAGCTTCTGGTTGACCCTTCCTGCAAGTATTCTTCCTCTGAAGAGGATTACAAGTACAAATTAAGTCAAGCTAATTCACTTTCAGTCTCTTCCTCTGAAGTATGAAATTCAGATTCTGATCCTGCAGAATTTGACTAAAAATTATCATCACATCATTGTCAGTTTATTAAACCAAAAAAATTGAAAATTTCAAAAAAGAAAAGACTTAAAATCTTTTGTCTTTTATTATTTCTTGCAAATCTAATTCCCTTTTGCAGATTAAGTTCTTTTTCAACATGTTTGAATCAAGAAGGATCTCCCCGGGTATCTTTAAATTTTGGCCAACCTCTACTTGACTGCAAGACTTTTGGTTCAAGTCTTGGCTTTTATCAATAATTTGCAGCCTTCTGAATCAGGTACTTCAACCTATTGCATTGATCTTTGTCAGGATATCCCAAGATCATTAAATTGAGCTTCTCATGTAACTGATAATGGTTGAGAATTTCATGAACATCAACCTTCCAAAATTTAAAAGGATCAAACATTAGTGAAGTAGGAATCATCCATCAAAAAGCATTAATAACAAAGTGATTTGAAAAATAACACAATACAACTTAAACCAAATTACAGAATTAGAACTGCAAGGTTCATAATAAACCCTCCAATGAGGATGAACATCCTTAGGCAAACAGATCCTCCAAATGCTAGTAGGTCACCTGTCTGGTGGGAAAAAGGCAAACCCATAGTCTTGGAGTATGACTTGGTGCACACTTGCCCATCATGATTCCAGTTTAACCTCTCTGACAGTTCCAAAACAAGTTCAATTGCCTCTAAAGACAACTTTTTTCCCAACAGTAACATTTCAGTGGGAGGAAATATTCCTAACTTTATTCAAGAGTTGTAAAGGGACTCCTGAAAGGATTTAATTTGATTTGAAATTTTTTTTTCTAGGTTTTTCCAAAAATCCAACATGTTTCCCAAAGAATTTGCAAGGAATTGTTTGAGAGTAGCATGGGCCCCTTCCACCCAAGGCATGGTTTTCTAAAGTACAAGCCATTAAATCTTCTATTTGATATTGAAGATGTTATTTTCCATATACTCAAACAGATCCTGATGGTCTTCCAAGAAACACTTTATACAAGTAATAACATAAGAACCCAAAACTAGGAAGATTAACAGAAGAAGAAGTGATTTGGCCCTTACTCTGAGTTCTACATCATTGAAATCCCTCCTCCTTGGTTTTAGAGGCCCCATAATTCCCTCACAGAGACATGAAGCTTTTCCATCCTTCAACTTTATTATTAAAGCAAAATTTACAGTTTGCTTGTATGTTTTTATACAAGTTCAAACAAAAATGTCTTGTTGACTCTGGGAAAATAGATTCAGTGGCACAAATAAGAGATCTTTCATGGTCTTTTGCAAAAAATTTGTGAAGTCTCTCAGGATAATAAGCCAGCCCCTTTAGTGCATTTACAGATCAACTGTAGAATTCAAATTTTCTTTTTTTATAAAAAAAGGAGCTTTTGTGAAAGTTTTTTGGTTGGATGTAATTCCTATAAAATGAAAGAGGGGGACTTTTTCTTTATTTGTTTTATAAGTACAATCTAACATAGAAATATGATGGAATTGTTTGCAAAGCTTTAATGCATCAGGGTGGGCCAAGAATAGGGCCTCCAAGTGTTGCTTTCCACTGAATTTATTGATGAAACCAACCTGAATCTTCAAGTTTTCATAGAGGACCTCCATAACACTTTTAACTTGAGTTTGGCTAGCACTAACTTTTGATTAGTGTTATAGATTGTTTGGTCATCAAAATACTTGCTGTCATCAATCTTGCTTAATTTTCTTTTGATTTGAATTGTATTGAGTTCATCATTCATGCATTCTCTTAAATTCTCTAAGGCCACACCAGAGATTCTCCTGATTTGAGGATGCACTGAGGGGTGTGGAGATGGTTGATGGTTATTTTAATCATTTTTTTAAGATATTTTCCTCAAGGGGTCTGCCTTTGTGTGACTTTCACAGATTAAAAACTTGCACCCAACCTTCCTTGTGTGAGTTTGCATTGACTGTTTGGTGAGCAATGCCCCAGAGTACAAACCATGTCTATCACAGGATAAATCCACATATTTGTCAAAATTTGAGTTGAAAACTGTTCAAGCGTAGCTATGCTTCATTTCACATGTTTGAAAGGAATTTGTGCCTCTTCCCTAGTAGGAAAGGCTCTCACAGGAGGCGGTTCAAGTGGATCTGGCACCAATGAAATGGTTATATCATAGTTACATAGTTACATAGTTACCAGCCGCCAATCAGTTTCAATCACATCAAATCAGGCAAAGGCCATAGTAACATAGAATTTTACTCGCCACCAGAGGTCATATCCATTTTTGAAACATTTTGTTCCTCAATTGTAACCCTAGATGAGGATGCAATTGGGGCTTCCAATGTTTCATTACCCAAATCCCTTTTTTCCACAGCTTTTTGAATGGCACTATTAATGTATTCCTGCAAAGAAGCCATTTCATAAACAGGAGTGCTTGCCACTGTTCCCATAATTCAACAAAATGAAATGTTACATGAGTATTCAATTCAACTTTCAATTGAAAAAATAAAAAGTTTGCTCACTTTCAAGTTGAGAAAGATCAAGTTAACCAATGGGCAGTAAAAATTTACTTTCCTTTATCCAATGGGTGGTGTGAGAGAGTACTTTGTGGGAAAGGGACAATTTCAAAGATTTTGTTTTCCAAAGTCAATGGTTTTGTTTGCAGTTTCACTTTATGATTGCTAGGTGTAGTCCAATAGTCCCAAGAAGTATGCGTTGATCCCAAATTTGGGTTGATGGAACCCAAATATAGTCAAGATGGTTGCAAAAATTCTGGCGCAACCACTTGGAGGTTGAGAACCCTTGTTCCTGGTTCTAAATGGTTGTGTATTGGGGTAAATAACTCAAAAATTCCATTTACAGGGATATACAACCCCCCAGGGAATGTGCATGTTTGGAACAACCCTTTGGAGTTGTGTCCAGGGATTGCACGTGTTTGGAACAAACCTTTGGAGTTGTTTATGGGCCCCCATGGATTGGATCGGCCGTGTAGGGCCCTACCCAACTCCCACACAACGAGGGGTTGTGAATTTATCATTTCCCAGAAATAAAATCTAAAAATTAGGGCGTATCAAAGTTAGCAAGCCCGCCATTAGAAAACCACCCTTTTTTTGACCAAACCCGCCATTAAAAATGGTGGGTTTCTGAAATACACATACCCCCTAACTGGTGTATTTCAAAATGACGGGTTTCATGAAAATGTTGGATTTCAAACATCAAAACCGCCATTAAACCCTCCATTTATGCATCATGATTCATCCACCATCCATCAAATCTAAAACACCCATCCACATCATCCACATCAGCACATCCATACCTGTTGCATCTCCATTGCATCAAACACATCTCATCTCCATTGCTTCACATCTCTATTGATTTTCACATCACCATCTTCACACAAATCCCATAATCTCATCACCCCACATCAAATCACCATCTTTCTCAACATTTCCAATCAAACTTCCTGCCAGCAAGTTGAAAACGCAAAGAAGCTGACTGAACTTTTGCTACTGTTTGACTCCCATTCAGACTCTGATTCAGACTCCAATTTGGAATCAACTTGGTTGGCTTTGAATTCTCTTTTGGAAAATCAATAAATGATTCCAAGAATACACACCCTCCACCACCCTATGTATGAAAGGCAAAAGCTGCATCTCATCCCCAACTTAAGATTCCAGAAACTATTCCAAACTTTATTGCCTTCATTCATGAAACTTTTGGAGATGATTGAAGACCACCACATCTTACAGAACAATTCTTGGAATCCTCAAAGCAATCAAGCCATCCAACTTGCTGTTTCTCTTTGTAGATTGGGATCAAATGGAAATGTAGCAGCAATCCATTGATTGTAAAATCTATTCTCAGTCAGTTATGGAAGCATTGAATTATACACCAAAAGAGTCATGATTGATATCCTATCTTTACGTCTCTCAGTCCTTTCTTGGCCAACCAAAAAAGAAAGCAAGGAGATATCTCAAGTAATGGAGACCAAAGGCTTTCCTGGTTGCATTGGGTTTGTTGATGGAACCACCATCCCCTTGAGTCAAAAACCAAAGCTAGATGGCAACCTCTATTTTGGTTGCAAAAAAAAGGCAAATGATTCATTTCTTTCCCAATGACTTTGATAACACCTTTGATCAAACCACTGACAAAATATGTTTCATATTTTTTTTTAGATCCTCTGTGGCCCTACAACTTGTTTGTGATAAAAACAAGGAGTTCATATCCCTCCATGCTGGCCTTCCAGGTTCTTGTCATGATTCATATTTGTTCAATTGGATGCTGATTGCCCAACAACCAGAGAACTACTTTTACCAAAATCAATACCTTCTGGCCAATTCAGCTTATGCTAGTGGAAAATATGTGGTTCCACCATACCAGAATGTTTCATCTGACAATCAAGGAAATAATGATTTCAAATATCATCTTGCCCCATCACGGGTTTGGATTGAGCATGCAATAGGAGTCCTGAAAGGAAGATGGGCCAGCTTAAGGGAAATGCAAAACCAGCTTCAAAACCCCAAAGACATGAAGATCCTCATCAACTGGATTATCAATTTTGTAATGCTTCACGATCTTTTGGCCAACATCAAAGATGAATGGAACAAAATATTTGAAGATGATATTCCTGACCCACCTCAAGTCATCCCTGTCTCATCTTGTCCCTCATCTTCTTCTATGAGAGAGTGGATTCTTCCTCTCACCCATGCTTGCTTTGATGAGTAATGTTTGATTTTTAAATAGGTGAAAAATAACTTCACAGTAAGTTTTTTTTTGGTTTTTCACCCAAGTATCCAGGCTCAGTTGGTTTTTTTTTTTTTTTTTTGTAAGTGGAATTAGAAAAAATAAAAAAACACCTCCACCTTATTCCCCACCACTTTCCAGATCATCCACCTCTCCCCTCCACCTCTCCACTCCAACCCTTCCACCTCACCCCACTCACACACCAGTCACTTCCTTCCTCCTCCTCATCAAATCACCTCCTTCACCTCAGCAACCATTCCAACCTCACCAGCCTCATCAACCTCACCAAGCTCCCCAAAACATTCACCATCCAACTCAACGACAGACTCAGTGAGTCCCGTTCCCTCTTTTTTTCCGCTCATTAAACCACCCTTGCTTACCTCTCCTTTGAATTCCCCCCAGGTCCTCTCTCTCAGATCCACCTCATCTCAATTGCATCCCCCTCCTCATCTGGTAAGCCGCTCCCTTCTCTTTCTCCCCCCTTCCTCCTCCTCCTCCTGCCTCGCTGGACCAACCCCCTCCAATTGATTCGGATTTGATTGACCAATCAAATCCTGATTGATTGATCAATCAATCAATTGATTTGGTTTTGATAATTGATCAATTGATTGTTTTGCAATTGATCAATTGATTGTTTTGCAAGCAATTGAGCTATCAATCAAGTCTTCTCCTCCATCATTTTTTGGAGTTTTCTTTGGTGCTGACCTCCCCTGATTTTTTTTTTTGGAAAACATTTGACCACTTTTGGGGAACATCCTATTCTTCTCCCACCCTCTCAAAATGTTACATAAACATTCAAATATATTCTTGTTCCTCACCCAAATCTAAGTATAGGATTGGGAGGTAACAAGATGAAAGGAGATGGCGTGAAAAACATACAGAGAGGTGGGAAAAGTAGGGCTGCTTGCCAAAAGAGGAATCAAATGAGAGATTCCAAAATATATTTGGAGGTTTCTGAGGAAGGTATTAATGGAAAGGTGGTCTGGTCAGGTTGGAAACCGCATCCTTTGGATCTGTACCCTGAAATTGTTGCCAAAAAGAAAAAGAATAGTCCAAAATTAACCCAGAAAGAGTTTTAGCAAGCAAAAAAAACAATCCAACCGTTCCATTTCTTCCAATTTGGAAAAGTACTAGTCCTCAATTGATGTGATAATCAAGCCTTGGTTGCAATAATTGAATTTGTCCCATTGGAGAAAATTACTGACCAAGACAAGAAGGACATCAACTTTGTGACAACTGTCCTTCACCAGTCAAAAAAATTTGTCAACCTAGTTGGTCCTTCAAGATCTTGGGGTGGAAAAATGTGGGCAGTTGGATGGCAAAAATTGATGCACCCTTCAGAGTTATTTGGAAATTATGTGAAGAAATCATCCATTATATCTTCTCCTCAATAGTATGCTTTCCTCATCCTTAAGGCCAACAAAGTATCCCAAATTCTAGGAAAAATGTTTTGCAATTTGGCCAAACTTTCCTTTGAAGCAAACCGTGATGCCATGAAGGACAACAACATCCCCTCTTTCTCTTTGTTGCAATCTGGTTCCAAGCCTACACCTTAAGTAGGCATGATTGGAGCTGATTGCGTTTGAATATCCTGTTTGAAATCATATGGGGGCCGCTCCAAGGAAAAGGTTTCTTCAGGATCACCATTGCTAGGATGAGCATCCCCAGCCAAGTCCTCAGTGTGGACTGAATTGGATTGTTGGGCATCACAAGCAGCTAAAGGGGTGATGTTGGCCTCCTTTCCAAAGATTTCATCCATTTGAATATAAAAAGGACAAATGGAGTCCAAATTATCAACCACAGAGTTGATTACCTTGGATTTGTCAGAGTCAGTGATACCAAAGCCGGTGGAGATTGACATGGGGTGGGCATTTTTGTACTTGGCTTGATAATTCTTGAATTGATCCCTCATCTGTTTGGATGACAGATCCAGCCTACCTTTTGTTTTTTTATTGAGTTCATTGGCCATGAGGAGATAACCATTGAACTTAGAGGATGGAGGTTGGCCAACACGTGTTTCATTGTTGGATCCAAAGCAGGAATCATAGTTTGAGGGAATTTTGAGCCAGTTGACCAGGATGATGTGTTTAGCTCTCTTGAGCTGACTTGATCCCTTGGCAGCTGATGGAGGAGGATTTTTGGAGCCCTTGGAAGCTGATAGGGGAGGATTGTTTGTTTTGGAGTTCCTTGGTGATGTTTGCTTTGGTGTGTTGCACTTTTGTGTGGACTTGTGGGGGAGGTTTGCTGAGGGGCCATTTGGAAAGAGTAAGGGAAATAAGGTGATGAGAGGGATAAAGTGACAAGCAATATAAAGTGATGAGAGATATGAAGTGAAGAGAGCAATAAAGTGAAAAGAGCAATAAAACAGTGATTGGATTCTTTGGATGAGGTTGGAGTAAGAGTGATGAGAGCAATGAAGCAATGAGAGCAATGAAGAAATGAGAGCAATGAAGCAATGAGAGCCATGAAGCAATGAGAGCAATGAAGCAATGAGAGCAATAAAGTGGTGAGTGATCAAGTGATGAGGGTGATAAATTGATGAGAGTGATGATGAGAGCAATAAAGTGATGAGAGTTGTGCACCTTTTTATGATGAGGCAGGAGGTAAAAAAATTTGCCAGGAGGTTGGAGGTAGAAGGAGGTGGGAAGGCAGGGGTGGATGACGTGGACTGGTGGCGGAAGCCTTTAAATACTTTATTTGAAAAACCCACTTATTTCATGTTAACTTTCACACGTCTGATGTGAAATGAGTGGGTTTTTTTGATTTTTAATGGCGGGTTTGAAACCCGCCATTAAAAATGGCAGGTTTGGTTAACTTTGATACACCCTATTTCATGTGGAATCTAAGCACCTTTGTACCAAACATAAATAAATTGAAAAAGGCTACATATGGCTATTTCATAAGGTCAATTGAAATATTCTTTAATTTTCAATAAGAAAATATCATCAAGCACAAAAATATTTATAAAAAATACAAAAATAAACAGATTCCTTTGGAAAAAAATCCAGATTTTTGAAGGAATTTACAAACCTTTGAGCCAAAAAAAAAAATATTGAAAATCTTTTACATATAATTCATTCCTGTATTTTGAGATATTTCAAAAAAAATTCATTAGGCTTTATCACTGTTAATTTCTTTACAAAACCAAATGGCTTATTATTGGCATACCCCAATTTTTCTTTCATCAAAAAATACTTCTCCAATGGAAAAAAGCATCATTCTACATTTTATTAAAAAAGAAGAAAAATTCTAAAGATAAATTTATTTTCCTAAATTGGAAATTAGAAATTTGCAAATTATTAACCCTGATTGAGTGCACAATTCAAAGATTCAGAAAAAAAACATGTTTCTTTTAATAAAAATTGATCCTTGCCAGTTGGAGGTAAATATATTTCCACCAAATACAAAAAATAAAAATAAGAAACCACATATACTCATTTTATTAGGGTGATAAAATTATCTTGAAATATGCCAACAAATAGTTCATTGATTGTCATGATTATAATGAAAAAATCAGCAATTCTTTTTTCTGAATAAAAATAAATAATTCTGATGAAATTAAAATGTCTTTTTACCAAAAATAAAAAATATATAAAAATGTTGCAGAAACATATTCCATGAGAGTAATTAAAATAGCATGAAAAATTCAAAATAAACTCCATCAATTTCAAGAATAATTAAAGAAATGTCCAAAATTGATTTATGTGAAAAAAAGAAATGAATCTGTGTTATTTTTCTGATAATTGATGAATTATTTATTGCAAAATTCAAAAAAAATTGACTTCCTCTGCAATAACAGGAATATGTGAAATTTTTGAATCATCCTTTACCCTTGGTAATAATTTACCTACATTCCATCAGAGATATTAAATTTTATTTAAATAAATGAAATTATGATAACTCCTTTGATATTGTTGTGATTGATGGATATATGGTGAAAAATTTCCTTTATTACAAAGGCTTATATATAGAAATTTTCATTTTTCTTATTTTTTACAAAAATATATTTAAATTAAATTAGAGATATCAATTTTAATTCAAAGAAATCAATTTTTGATATTTATTTGACCATTCTTGCACTTGATGGAGTTTATCTTGTATTGAAACTGAAGAATAGCCCTACCCAAGCTTCCCTTATCTCAATCTCTTGTTTCAAATCTCTCAATGCAGATCTTTTGTTATAAAATAGGTTTTTCCTATCAAATTCCCCCCATGTTTTGGTTGAGAGGAAAAACCGCACTGCACTATAAGGTGTATCCTTAGTAAATTTTCAACCTAATTGATCATTGGTGCTCCAAGTTAAATTGATGAGACATGGTGGAAAACCAACCAATCTCAATATCTCTATACTTCATGTGATAAATGAGCCTCTGCTGATGATTTATACTTTCTCAAAGTTTTGTTTTTTATACTTTTCCTATTAAACTCCTATCTCCTGCTTTTATTTCTGTATTGTGTGCTTTTTTTGGAATAATTTGTCTTGATAGTTCTCTATCATTCAGTGTTTAGTAAAGTTGGGCTATAAGAAAGAAGGAAATCCATAGTGGTGTTCTTAATTATTTTCTTACTCAAGTCTCACCCCCGTCCCTGCTGTTTCATTTTTTATTTATATCAAATACTCTCTCTTTAATGTGATTTCATTTCCAAAGGTTTATGAACTTTATTTAACTTGTTTATAATAGTCTCTTTGGAGAATTTTCTAAGATTAATTATTTTATAGAGTAAAACCCTCCTAAACTCCACTGGCTATGGGCCCAGAGCTTCCATTCTGGGTTATTAGAATGATAAGATGCCCTTTTAAATTAAAATCACTCAAAATAGAGACCCATTCATGTGTGAATAATTAAATTAGCAAAATACACACTCAGAGTGACTTCCCTGGTGGCCTAGTGGAAAAGGAAGAATTTATATTAGTTTCTTAGATTAGAAAACCAAGCTTTCAGGTTTTATTAATTCTTGTTTCATTCTCTTCTAAATAATGGGACCATCAATATTGAAAGTATTAAAGATTTCTAAACAGTTTAAGACCCTCCTGCCAAGATTTTGGAAGATTCTGAATTTTTTATTTCAGTTGTATAACATATATATATATATTCAAAAAAAAGAAACTGTTGCAATAATAAAATTCTGACTCACAAGCATGTATAAAACCAACTATTTTATGAGACATTTTTATCAAGAATGAACTCCATGGTTTCCTAAGAATCATTTGTGTTTGATAGAATCACAAATCGGTGAGATTCAGGTCACAATATGGTTCAAAATCTGTAGTTTTTGCTGTAAATGATGGGCAATGTTAAATTTTTGACCCCCCATGACCCATTCACAACCCAAAATGTGTCCCATGGCGCAATTTGAAACAAATTTTGGGTTTTGAATGGCAAAAAAAGTAGATTTCATTTGTTTCATTTTATTTTTTTATTTTTTATATTTTTTTATATTTTTTTATATTTTTTTATTTTTTTATATTTTTATATTTTTTTATATTTTTTTATATTTTTTTATATTTTTTTATATTTTTTTATATTTTTATATTTTTTTATATTTTTATATTTTTAGTTTAATTGATTAGTTCATTTTTATTTATTTATTTATTTCATTTTATTTATTTATATTTATTTATATTTATTTATATTTATTTATATTTATTTATATTTATTTATATTTATTTATATTTATTTATATTTATTTATATTTATTTATATTTATTTATATTTATTTATATTTATTTATATTTATTTATATTTATTTATATTTATTTATATTTATTTATATTTATTTATATTTATTTATATTTATTTATATTTATTTATATTTATTTATATTTATTTATATTTATTTATATTTATTTATATTTATTTATATTTATTTATATTTATTTATATTTATTTATATTTATTTATATTTATTTATATTTATTTATATTTATTTATATTTATTTATATTTATTTATATTTATTTATATTTATTTATATTTATTCATATTTATTTATATTTATTTATTAGGGCATATCAAAGTTAGCAAAACCATCATTAGAAAACTGCCATTTTTTTTGACCAAACCTGCCATTTTTAATGACGGGTTTCTGAAATAAACATACCCCCTAACTGGTGTATTTCAAAATGGCGGGTTTCATGAAAATGGCTGATTTCAAAAATCAAACCCGCCATTATG
The DNA here is from genome assembly GCA_025617555.3 of Puccinia polysora. NCBI lineage: Eukaryota > Fungi > Basidiomycota > Pucciniomycetes > Pucciniales > Pucciniaceae > Puccinia > Puccinia polysora. Next base: position 27,897,895 of record CM062618.1, read on the forward strand.
CACCATCATCCATTAACCATCCATCCCATGCAAAACACCCATCCACACCTCCACCTCAGCAAATCCATACCAATTCCATCTCCATTGCATCACACACATCTCATCTCCGTTGCTTCACGTCTCCATTGCTTCACACAAATCTTATCATAATCTCATCACCCCACATCACATCAGCATCCTTCTCATCATGTCCAATCAAACTTCCCAGCAGCAAGTTGAAAACACAAAAAAGATGACTGAGATTTTAACCACCATTCCACTCCTTCCTCCTGCTCACCAAAAATTCTCACCCACCACCTCCACCTCACCCATAAACTCCACCTCATCCTCCACCTATCCTCCTTCTTTGGTCCGCACCCCTGGTAAGCCCCCCCCCTCCTCATCCTCCTCCTCTTCCTGCCCCTCATTGGTTGCTGATCCTTTGATCATTCAACCTCTAGGTTGCCCTTTGCCTCCTTGCTCAATCCACCAGGTAAGCCCCCCCCTCCCCCTCTTCCCTCACCGGCGGCCTCCTCCTCCTCCTCCCCCTTGAATTTTTTATCCTCTTGCCAAGAATATTCTTGCAACTTGGAATTCATTCACTCCTCCTCCTCTGCCGCCGCCGTTTATCAATGGATTGATTGCCGGCGGCCCCCTCCTCCTCCTCCGCCGCCGCCGGCAAGCAATCAATCAATTGCGGGTGGCAGCAGAGGAGGAGGAGGAGGCTGCCGCCAACAATTGATCAATTGCAGCCCTCCCCTCCTCTGCCACTTCCATCAATCAATCAATTGGGTGTGGCAGCAGAGGAGGAGGAGAAGGAGGAGGCTTCCGCCAACAATTGATCAATTGCAGCCCTCCCCTCCTCTACCACTGCCAGAAATCAATCAATTGATTGCCAGCAGCCCCCTCCTCCTCCTTTCCTGCCGCCACCGGAAAGCAATAAATCAATTGCGGGTGGCGGCAGAGGAGGAGGAGAAAGAGGTCACCGCCAAAGATTTATTGGTTGCAGCCCCCCCCTCCTTCAATTGCTTGCGGGCCACAGCAGAGGAGGAGGAGGAGGCCGCCTCCAACAATTGATTTATTGCGGCCCTCCCCTCCTCTGCCACCGCTTGCAATCAATTGATTGATTGCCAGAAGCCCCCTCCTCCTCCTCTGCCACCACCGGCGAGCAATTGATTGATTGTGGGCGGTGGCAGAGGAGGAGGAGAAGGAGGCCGCCGCCAACAATCAGTTGATTGTGGCCCTTCCCCCTCTGCAGCCATGGGAAATTGATTGATTGATTTCCGGAGGCCCCCTCCTCCTTCTCCTCTTCCACCATCCGCAATTGATTGAGAAATCCAATTGATTGCAGATGGTGGCAAAGGAGGAGGAGGAGGAGGCCGCAGCCAAAGATTGATCAATTGCGGCCCTCTCCTCCTCTGCCTCCGCCGGCAATCAATCAATTTCCAGCAGCAGATCTCTCCTTCTCTTTGGCCACTGGTGATTTATTGATTGCCAGAGGCAGCCCCCTCCTCCTCCTCCTCCTCTGCCACCGCCAATGAGCAATTGATCAATTGCAGGTGGCGGCAGAGGAGAAGGAGGAGGAGGCCACCGCTGGAAATTTATTCCTTCTGCTTTCGGAGGCCTCATCCTGCTTCTCCACTGCTGCCGCCTGCTGCTCCTCCTCTTCTGCCGCCAGAAATTGATTTATTGATTACCGGCAGCCTTCTCCTTCTCCTCCTCTGCCACTGCCAGCAATTGATTGTGGGTGGCCTCCTCCTCTTCTGCTGCTGGCAGTTGATTTTGGGTGGCAGCCTCCACCACCACCTCCTCCTCTTCCACCACCAAAAATTAATTGATTGATTGTGGGCAGCAGCCTTTGATTGAAAAATTTGATTGCTTGGGACTTTTTGGGACAGGTACATTGGCCCATCTGGCAATGGAAAACTTAGATTATTGGTTAAAGCATCACTCATCAATGTTGAGGTCATGGGTTCAAATCCCATAGTGTGCAAAATTTTGGGTTTTAGATCTTCCGCTACCCTCAAAATGTTATACAAAAAATTGAATTCCTTTTTGATCTTCACCCCAATCAAAGTATACAGTTGGGAGGGAACAAGATTGGAGGAGATGATTTGAAAAACATATAGAGACATGGAATTGCCAATTGATCTCTAAATAAATTCCAAATCAATCTCTCAATCAATCATTAATCAATTGAGCGATTGATTGGCAATTGATTGCTGGATCAATTTATAATCAATCAAGCAATCTCAAGATGTTAAACAAAAAATTGAATTCCTTGTTGATCGTCACCCAAATCAAAGTATACGGTTGGGAGGGAACAAGATGGGAGGAGATTATTTGAAAAACATATAGAGAATTTGAATTTCCAATCAATTGCCAATGGATCACTCAATTGATCTCTGATTAATCCCTCAATTAAGCATGATTTGATTGAGAAATTGATTGGCAATTTTTTGTTGTATCATTAACCATTAAAATTAGAGAATGGAGGTCAGCCAACTTTTGTTTCATTGTCTCATCCAAAGCAAGCATTGTATTTGGATGTAATTTTGAGCCAGTTTAACAGGATGATGTGATAAGCTCTCTTGAGCTGACCTGAGCCTTTGGAAGCTGATGGGGGAGGATTGATGGATTTTGAGTTACTGGGGGATGTTTGCTTTGGTTGAGTGGACTTGCGGGGGGAGTGTTGATGAGGGGCCATTTAAAAAGAGTAAGTGGGATGAAGTGATGAAGCAATAAAGAAATGAAAGTTAGGATGTAATGAAAGGGGGGATGAAGTGATGAACCAATGAAGTAATGAGAGGATGTATGTGATTAAAGCAATAAAGTGATGACAGTGATAAAGCAAGGTGAGAGTGATGAAGTGATGAAGCAATGAGAGTGATGAAGTGATGAGGATAGCAATGAAGCAGTGAGATTGATGAAGTGATGAGGATATCAATGAAGCAATGAGAGTGATGAAGTGATGAGGATAGCAATGAAGAAATGAGAGTGATGGAGTGATGAGGATAGCAATGAAGCAATGAGAGTAATGAAATGTTCCAATAAGGTTGGAGGATGAAACCAGGGGTGATGATGTGGAATGACGCCTGTTTGAGCTGTTGAAGGCCTTTATATACTCTATTTGAAAAACTCCATTTATTTTCAGGTAAATTTGAAGAGTCTGATGTGAAAGAAGTGGGTTTTTTTGATTTTTAATGGTGAATTTGGGTTGAAACCCCCCATTGAAAAATTGTGGCTTTGCCTAACTTTGATAAGCCCTATTCTATTTTTTTGGAGCAGTGTTAAATTTTCAACCCCCGTGACCCTTTCAAAACCCAAAACGGGTTGCAAAACGCACTACACAACCCATTTTGGGTTTTGAATGGCAAAAAAATAACAATAGGGCGTATCAAAGTAAACAAAACCTGCAATTTTTTAATGGTGGGGTTCAAACCAAATCTGCCATTTCAAAACCGCCATTAAAAATCAAAAAAAACCACTTATTTCACATCAGACGTGTCAAAGTTAACATGAAATAAGTGGGTTTTTTCAAATAAAGTATTCAAAGGCTTCTGCCACCTGTCCACGTCATCCACCCCTGCCTTCCCACCTCCTTCTACCTCCAACCTCCTTGCAAATTGTTTTACCTCCAGTGTCATCATAAAAAGGTTCACCACTCTCATCACTTTATCAATCTCATCATCACTCTCATCAACACTCTCATCAATTTATCACCCTCATCACTTGATCACTCACCAATTTATTTCTCTCATTGCTTCATTGCTCTCATTGCTTCATTGCTCTCATTGCTTCATTGCTCTCATTGCTTCATTGCTCTCATTGCTTCATTGCTCTCATTGCTTCATTTCTCTCATTGCTTCATTGCTCTCATTGCTTCATTGCTCTCATCACTCTACCTCCATTCTCATCCAAAGAATCCAATCATTGTTTTATTGATCTTGTCACTTTATCACTCTCATGACTTCATATCTCTCATCACTTTATCTTGCTTGTCACTTTATCCCTCTCATCACCTTATTGCCCTTACTCTTTCCAAATGGCCCCTCAGCAAACCTCCCCCCCACAAGTCAACACAAAAGTACAACACACAAAAGCAAAAATTGCCAAGGAACTCCACAACAAACAATCCTCCCCCATAAGCTTCCAAGGGCTCAAGTCAGCTCAAGAGAGCTGATCACACCATCCTGGTCAACTGGCTCAAAATTTCCTCAAACTATGATGCATGCTTTGGATCCAACAATGAAACATGTGTTGGCCAACCTCCATCCTCTAAGGTCAATGGTTATCTCCTCATGGCCAATGAACTCAATAAAAAAACAAAAGGTAGGCTGGATCTGTCATCCAAACAGACGAGGGAGCAATTCAAGAATTATCAAGCCAAGTACAAAAAGGCCCACCCCATGTCAATCTACACCGGCTTTGGTATCACTGACCCTGACAAAGCCAAGGTAATCAACTCTGTGGTTGATAACTTGTACTCCATTTGTCCTTTTTATATTCAAATGGATGAAATCTTTGGAAAGGAGGCCAACATCACCCCTTTAGCTGCTTGTGATGCCCAACAATCCAATTCAGTCCACACTGAGGACTTGGCTGGGGTTGCTCAGCCTAGCAATGGTGATACTGAAGAAACCTTTTCCTTGGAGCGGCCCCCATCTGATTCCAAGCAGGATATTCAAACACAATCAGCTCCAATCATGCCTACTTTGGCCTTGATTGATATTTCAAACCATACCTTGGACCCCTCCCCTCCTTCTTTGGATTTCTCTCTTCCTGGGTTAGCAGATATCATCAACCTTGGTGATGCAGAAAAAGATACTCCTCAGTCTCCATTACCCTCAAAATCTGTTCAAGTAAGGAACCAAGCTGTTTTCTCTTCTGTCTTGTTAATCCTGAATTATTTAGATTATAAAAAAACAGGCTCATCCATTCCAGAATGGCCAAAAACCCAAGACAATGGGGCCTCCCACATTGCCTTTGAACACCAGTGACAAATTTCAGACTCAAACCTCCTCTGCCAAGGGTAAGAAAAAGGCCTCCAATTCCATCAATATCAACCCCAAAATTCATCAAAAGAGGAGAAACACTTCTGGTTTTTTGGCCTTTGAAGAAACCATGGAGAAGCAAGATTCATGTAAGTCCATTTGTTGAATATCCTTGCTTTCAAAACCATGCTCATTGCTTTTCCCCCCAAAAAAACAGTCAAATCACAAATTGAATCCAAAAAACTTGAGTTTGAAAAGCAAAAGTGGGATAGTCAAATGGCCATGGATGTTCAAAAGCAGAAAGCCAAGAGTTTTTCTCATCAACAAAAATGGGATGCTGAGTGGAATTTGAAACAGGCTGAGCTAGAGTTTCAAAAAAAGGAAAAGGAGAAGGATCAACAGCAAGCCCAACTGGAAAGGGAGAGGGAATGACTTGCAACCAAAAAAAAGTATAAGGTATCAGTAGCCTTGGCTTGCATTGGTAGCAGTACAAAAGTAGATGAGATACAACAGATATATAAAATCCTGGGCTTGTAAATATATTTGCATGGGTGAAAGAAAAACAAAAAAATTATTTTTGATTACAACATTTGAGAGTATTCTTAACCCCACCAACATAAAAATGTTTTTTGTTTTTATTTATATTTTTTTCTAGAGTAAATTTGGCCATTATTCAAGTCCCTACCAATGTTTCTAGTTGTTTTATTAATTTGAAGTGACATGGCCATTCTGGTATGGGTTTCTGTGTCCACAGCAGGAAAGGTACAGTGCTTGTACTTATTAGCTTCCCAAATCATTTTGACTATAACTTTTTGCTTGAAATCAATTCCAAAGCAAAGTTCAGGAAAAACAAATTGGCCATCCAATACTTGATATTTTTCTGTATTTTCAATAAGTCAACTGTTTGATTCCTTGGTTGGAACCAGAAGTAAAGAGGAGTAGCCAGAGATGTTGCCTTTGTTGATATGAGGAGAGTTGTAAAAAGAATTGGAGGTGAAAGTGATGTTTGGGGAGCAATCAAAAGTTGTAGGCTTGGAACCAGATTGCAACAAAGAGAAAGAGGGGATGTTGTTTTACTTCATGGCATCATGGTTTGCTTCAAAGGAAAGTTTGGCCAAATTGCAAAACATTTGTCCTAGAATTTGGGATACTTTGTTGGCCTTAAGGTTGAGGAAAGCATACTATTGAGGAGAAGATCTAATGGATGATTTCTTCACATAATTTCCAAATAACTCTGAAGGGTGCATCAATTTTTGCCATCCAACTTCCCACATTTTTCCACCCCAAGATCTTGAAGGACCAACTAGGTTGAAAAACTTTTTTGATTGGTGAAGGAAAGTTGTCACAAAGTTGAAGTCCTTCTTGTCTTGGTCAGAAAGTTTCTCCAATGGACAAATTTGATTATTTCAACCAGGGCTTGATGATTGGATTGATTGAGGACAATTAATTTTCCACGGTGGAAGAAATGGAACAGTTTGATTGTTTGTTTTGCTTGCTCAAACTCTTCCTGGGTTGGTTTTCAAGTATTCTTTTTCTTTTTGGAAAAAATTGAAGGGTACAGATCCAAAGGACCCGTTTTCTGACCTGACTAGACCACCTTTTCAATAATACCTTCCTCAGAAACCTCAAAAGATATTTTGGAATCTCTTGTTTGATTCCTCTTTCAGCAAGAAGCCCTAGTCTTCCCACCTCTCTGTATGTTTTTCAAGCCATCTCCTTCCATCTTTTTCCCTCCCAATCCTATACTTAGATTGGGGTGAGGAACAAGAATAGATTTGGATGTTTGTGTAACATTTTGAGGGGGTGGGAGAAGACCGGGATGTTCCCCAAAAGCAGTCAAATGTTTTCCAAAAAAAAAAATGTCAGTCCAATAGACATCATTGGTGAAACATGATTGAATAAAAAAAAACCAAACCTGGACTTGAACCCAGGGACACCAAAAGCTGAATCCCCCCCAAAAAAATTGGCATGAGTGACCCATGCAACACACCAACAAGCAATGTTATCAAAAAAGTTAAAAAAAAAATAACATACCTTCCATGGCAAAGAACACCTGAAATAATCAAAAATAAACCTGTTGGCTCCTGGTGCAGTCCAAAGGCACCTAAAAGGAAAACAAAATCAACAAAAAAAATGAAAAAATAAAAGCAGAGGTCAGCACCAAAGAACACTCCAAAAAAAGGTGGAGGAGAAGACTGAAACAATTTCTGGATCGCTCCCAAAACAATTAAAACTGACTCAGCCTGGATACTTGGGTGAACAACCAAAAAAAAAACTTACTGTGAAGTTATTTTTCACCTATTTAAAAATCAAAAATTAATCATTCAAGCAAGCAAGGGTGAGAGGAAGAATCCGCTCTCTCATAGAAGAAGATGAGGGACAAGATGAGACAGGGATGACTTGAGGCGGGTCAGGAATATCATCTTCAAATATTTTGTTCCATTCATCTTTGATGTTGGCCAAAAGATTGTGAAGCATTCCACAATTGATAATCCAGTTGATGAGGATCTTCATGTCTTTGGGGTTTTGAAGCTGGTTTTTCATTTCCCTTAAGCTGGCCCATCTTACTTTCAGGACTCCTATGGAATGCTCAATCCAAACCCATGATTGGGCAAGACAATATTTGAAATCATTTTTTCCTTGATTGTTAGATGAAAGGTTCCAGTATGCTGGAACCACATATTTGCCACTAGAATAAGCTGAATTGGCCAGAAGGTATTGATTGTGATCAAATTAGTTATCTGGTTTTTGGGCAATCAGAATCCAGTTGAAAACATATGAATCATGAAAAGAACCTGGAAGGCCAGCATGGAGGGATATGAACTTCTTTTTGTTACCAAGAAAAATCTGTAGGGCCACGGAGTATCTAAAAAAAAGATGAAACATAGTTGGTGAGTGGTGTGATCAAAGGTGTTATCAAAGTCATTGAAAAAGAAATGAATTAGTTGCCTTTTTTTGCAATCAAAATAGTGGTTGCTATCTATCTTGGGTTTTTGACTCAAGGGGATGGTGGTTCCATTAACAAACCCAATGAAACCAGGAACACCTTTGGTCTCCATTACTTGAGATATATCCTTCCGTTCTTCTTTGGTTGGAAAAGAAAGGACTGAGCAATGCAAAGATAGGATAGCAATCATGAATCTTTTGGTGTATATGTCAATGCTTCCATAAATGAATGAGAATATATTTTCCAATTGATGGATTGCTGCTCCATTTCCATTTGATCCCAATCTAAAAAGAGAAAAAGAAATTTGGATGGCTGGATTGCATTGAGGATTCCAAGAATTATTCTGGAAGATGTGGTGGTCTTCAATCATCTCCAACAGTTTCATGAATGAAGGAAATAGAGTTTGGAATAGTTGCTGGAAGCTTAAGTTGGGGATGAGATGAAGATTTTGCCTTTCATAAATGGGGTGGTGGAGGGTGTGTATTCTTGGAATCATTTATTGCTTTTCCAAAAGAGAATTCAAAGCCAACCAAGTTGATTCCAAATTGGAGTCTGAATCAGAGTCTGAATGGGAGTCAAACAGTAGCAAAAGTTCAGTCAGCTTCTTTGCGTTTTCAACTTGCTGGCAGGAAGTTTGATTGGAAATGTTGAGAAAGATGGTGATTTGATGTGGGGTGATGAGATTATGGGATTTGTATGAAGATGGTGATGTGAAAATCAATAGAGATGTGAAGCAATGGAGATGAGATGTGTTTGATGCAATGGAGATGCAACAGGTATGGATGTGCTGATGTGGATGATGTGGATGGGTGTTTTAGATTTGATGGATGGTGGATGAATCATGATGCATAAATGGAGGTTTTAATGGCGGTTTTGATGTTTGAAATCCGCCATTTTCATGAAACCCGCCATTTTTTTTACACCAGTTAGGGGGTATGTGTATTTCAGAAACTGGCCATTAAAATTGGTGGTTTTGGTCAAAAAAATTGCAGGTTTCTAATGGCAGGTTTGCTAACTTTGATACGCCCTAATATTCCATTAGGGCATATCAGAGTTAGCCCTCCTGCCATTCTTCTCATTGAGGGTTTCAGAAAATACCCCAATTTCTAACGCACCATTTAAAATAAAACAACACTTATTTCACATAAGACATGTAAGAGTTACCTGAAAATAAATGGGTTTTTTCAGATAAGTTATTCAAAGGTTTTTGCAAACTCAACCACACATTGGTCCATGTATTGGTCCATGTAATACACCCCTTATTTTCCACCTCCTTCTACCTCCAATCTCACCAGAAAAATCTGATTTTTCATACACCCCTGGTTTCCCACCTCCTTCTACCTCCAAAACCATCAGAAAAATATGATTCATCACTATCATCACTTCCTCAATATCATCACTTTATCACTTTATCACTCCCATCACTTCCTCACTCTCATCACTTCCTCACTCTCATCACTTCCTCACTCTCATCACTTCCTCACTCTCATCACTTCCTCACTCTCATCACTTTATTGCTCTCATCAATTCCTCACTCTCATCACTTCCTCACTCTCATCACTTCCTCACTCTCATCACTTCCTCATTCTCATCACTTCATTGCTCTCATCACTTCCTCACTCTCCTCATCACTTATTCCTCTCATCACTTCCTCACTCCTATCACTTCATTTCTCTCATCAATTCCTCACTCTCATCACTTATTTCCTTCATCAATTCCTAACTCTCATTGCTTTATTGCTCTCATCACTTCATCAATTCATCCCTCTTACTCTTTTCAAATGGCCCTTCAGAAAACTTCCCCCTGCAAGTCCACACAAAAATTAAATGCAGCAAAGAAAACATCCCCAAGGATCTCCAAATAAAAAAATCCCCCCACATCAGCTTCCAAATGCTCAAGTCAGCTCAAGAGAGCTGATAACATCATCCTGGTAAACTGGCTCAAATTTACCTCCAAGTATGACACTTTATTTGGATCCAAAAATCAAACAAAAGTTGGCCAACCTTTATCCTCTAAGGTTAATGGTTATCTCCTGATGGTAAACAAAATAAAGAATAAAACCAAAGGTAGGCTGGATCTTTCAACCAAAAAATGAGGGAGCTATTCAAGAAATATCAATCCAAGTACAACAAGTCCCACTAAATGTCAACCTACACAGGCTTTGGTATCACCCATTCCAATAAAGCCAAGGGAATTAACTTGGTGGTTCATAAGTTGGACTCAGTCTATCCTTTTTATATTAAAATGGATGAAATATTTCAAAAGAAAGCCAAAATTCCTATTCTTTCCAGGTCTCTATATATTTTTAAAATAATCTCCTCCCAACTTGTTCCCTCCCATCCACATACTTCAATTGGAGTGAGGATCAAGAGGGATTAAATTCATGTATAACATTTTGAGGTTCAAAATCCCTATTCTTTCCACGTCTCTGTATGTTTGTCAAATAATCTCCTCCCATCCACAGGGTGAGGATCAGGAGGGATTTCGTTCATTTTATAAAACTTTGAGGGTTGTGAGAGAAGAATTGATGTGAAATAGCAGGTATTGAACACAAACCAATTCCAATAATAACACCAATTGGTGATTTTATACTTCAACAGATTAGAGTGGAAATCTAAAGATTCAAGATGTTTTAACTTTCCCAGTTCAGCCATTAAGGTTTGCAACTTCTTTAAATTCAAGAAATATTTTTTGAAATTTTAGAGGTTTTCAAAATCTTCACTGGGTAAGGAGACTAACAAATTAATTTATAGATAAAATTCATCCAATTATTCAAACTTGGACATGGATGAGGTTGAGAAAGATCAAAAGATTGACCTGAGACAATGAAACAGGTTTTGGATCAATTGGTGAGCATGACAGGGTATTGGTTGAGTGATTTTTGTGAGAGCAGAAAAAACATATCATGGTGTTTACCTGTGGTCCATTTTTATAGGCACAACTGATTTTCCCCGCAAGACTAGCTTGAGGCATTCAGAGTTGCACTGTTACACAGTAGAGGATGAGTTTAAATTTGGCCTGATGGCTTGAGGGTTGGAATGTTTCAGAATGAGTAGCAGGGGATGAGTAGTTAGCCATGGAAAGTTGTGATTCAATGTGTTAAGGAGTTAATCTTACCACAAATATATTCTATGCCAGGTGTACCTGGTGGCTTATGCCTTCTTCCAGGCTGGGCTGTTTTTGACTGAGGCAGTTTCAGCCCTGAGGCTAGTGGTCTTGATTGCCTCATTTTGACAATGAGGGGGGGGGGGGGTAGTAGGTAGAATGAGACCGCAAACATTTTATTGATCAACTCTCCAACTTTGAGCAACTTGGAAAGGGCTGGGATAATTGCATTGACACAGAGAATGACTGAAATTTGATTGATTTGTTGGGCTTTGCTTCATCTCAGGGTAAAATGGATCTTCATAAGTGGAGATTGAGAAAGTTGTTGGTTGAGATCCATTTGGATTAGTGTTTGAACTATTGGATTCAGCTGGAGCAGGGTTTGGGGTGGGGGGACCAGGCTTTGTCTTATTGGTTGATGCCACTTAAGAAGGTTTTGGGGCTTTTTGAGAGGCAGAAAGAGCAACCAGTGAGCCAAAATCATCTACATTTGTCAGATTTCTGTGTTGAAGAAAGCAAAAAATTTAATTGAGGGCACAATAGAACAGTTATTTTAAAAGAAATCAATAAAATGGAAAAGAAAAAAAGTGAATAAGAAAATGGAAAAGGAGGTATGGAAATCTTTGAAAAATAGTTTCTGAAAGGAAGAATGAACAAGAAAATAACAAAGATGTGAGAAAAAGAAATGTAGAGATAGAGGAGAACATGATTGAGAAATGCTTGAAAGGTATTAAGTGATGATTTTTGGATGTACATTGGGGAAAGGCTTGCCAGCAGAGCGTGCCAATAAGATGAGAATAAGAATGGTGCAAAGAGTAGATTGATGATGCAGAGGAAGATATAGAAAGATAAAGAAATGAAGTTTAAAATGGATCAGGTTTTTTTTTTTGCTTGCACAAGTTTTGGTTGAGATTTTTGGTCTAGTGAGTAGTCTGAGACGGGGATCACACACCTGGTATTTATGTGCTTCAGATTAGATTCAGATTGGTGTTTCAAGCCTCTTTATCATTGTCTCTGATGCTAATTGCAGAGATGGTAGTTCTGAAAAAATGACAGGTTCAGTCAAGAGTAAGTCAGGGGTTTAAGAGTGAAGGTGATTCTTACCAAGATGTGGTTGGTCTGAGCCACAAGTATGGGTTTAGTTTGACCCTCTTGGGCACAGTTTCTGCCTGGCAATGGAGTGAAGGATTTTCAGGGTTCATGGCTTAAGGGTCCATGTTCAGGTAATTGTGACAAAATTGCCATAGAGTTATCTGTAGAGGTTGATTGAGTTTGGCCATCAGAATAGAGTGGATCAGTTGGAAAAAGGGATTGGTAAGGCTGAGTTCAGCAAATATCTTCACTCTGAGAAATCCAATTGCCATAAAATATGTATAAAAAAAACAAAGGATGATAGCGTACCAGAGGGGAACCAAGCACGTTGGATAGATCACTAGTCAAGAACCAGGGTGAAGGAATAACCTTGAGAAGGAATGTCCAACTCTCTGATTTTTTCAGCCTGATTGATGGGTTGTTTGCAGTAGCTTAAAACAAGGTGAAAAATGGCTGTAAGGATGCTCAATGGAAGTGAATGGTTGGCATCAACTGGTGCATTTTCAAATAGAAATTACTGCTTGGTTGGTGCTGTTTGGATCAAATAAATTTGAAGAGTACCAATGGCTTCAAGTTTGTTGTTGTCACAATGATCTTTTTCTGGGATGGAAAAAAGTAATGCAGAAAGAGATCAACCTTGATCCTGGGAGTCAAAAAAAGACTTGTAGCTTGGAAAGGCAATTGATGTAAAAATACCTATACACAATGATGGTAAGTATCAATGAGTTGAAGACGCTGAATTCAAGATGAATAGGGTTGAGTTGAAGGGCTACAATAGAGGATGATTTGAGGAAGTTTTGCTGATTTGGAGGTGTGGATGGGTGTTTTGCATGCAATGGATGGTGGATGGATGATGATGCATAAATGGCATATTTGATGTTTTAAATCCACCATTTCCATGAAAAAAACCTTTTTGGAATACACCAGTTAGGGGGTATGTGTATTTCAGAAGCATGCCATTAAAATGGCGGGTTTGGTCAAAAATAAATGGAATGTTTCTAATGGCGGGTTTGCTAAATATGATACACCCTATTAGGGCCTATCAGAGCTAACCAAAACCACCTATTTTAATGGTGGGTTTCTACACAAATCCATCATTTCAAAACCGCCATTAAAAATCAAAAAAACAAACTTATTTCACATCAGACATGTTGGAGTTACCTAAAAATAAATGGGGTTTTTCAGATAAAGTATTTGAAGGATTTCACTACCTCAACCACACATCATTCCATTTCATGCAACCCTGGTTTCCAACCTCACCTCCTTCCACCTACAACCTCATTGGAAAAATTCTATCCCCAAACTCATTGGAAAAGTCTGATTCATCACTCTCATAACTTTATGGATATCAACACATCATCAATCTCATAACTCTATTTCTATTTTCACTTGATCACTCTCATCAATTTATTTCTCTTGTCAATTCATCAAACTTATCACTTCTACCTCCAACCACATTGGAAAAATTCTACCTCCAACCTCATTAGGGCATATTGGAGTTAAAATTTTCACAAAAATAATTAGCTGATTTCAGGCCTATCCATTCTTCTTTTTGAAGTTTTATTTTTTTCAGTTAAAACCATTGATTCATTGTTTATTTTGATATAAAAATATTTGTTGGAAAATTTATAATTCACCTGAAATAAAGTATTTAAATTTTTCATAATTTTACCTCTGGTAGGCCCAATGAAATACACTTTGTTGCTCTTGTCACTTGATCACTCTAATCAATTTATTGCCCTCATCTATTCATTTCTATCCTTCTTGCTTCATCTCTAACTACACCATTGATATCATCATCACCTCATTAGTATTATAATTTCATTTCTCTTAATCTTTCCAAATGGCCCCTCAGAAAATCTCCCCCACAAGTCTACACAAAAATCAAATACACCAAAAAAAATGTATAAGGCACAAGCATGATTTGAGCCTCTTTTTTTGCTGAAATCACACTTCTTCCAAAGAAATGAATCATTATAATAATTATTCTACTTAATTCACAACTCCCGGCATGTTTTCCCACCACAGGAAGGTGTGTAAAAACCAAAAGTATGTGATAATACAGAAAATGATGTGATGATAAAAAAAAGGCGTGAATATAAGCATTGAAGGTTTTCAACAAATTTTTAAGGTTTAAAGGATTTCCTAGGGTGGGAGAACACACCTTTTAATAGCATATTGTTCCCCAAAGGTCTGTAAACAGCAATTGAGGCCCTGGGGGGCTAAATTAAGGGCTCTAGACATCCATTGGGTTCTGTCTAGGGTCAAGTGTTTTGGAGAGTAAAATTTTTGATGTCAATTGAGTTCATGTAATATTTAACAATTAAATGTTATTAATTTATTGCAAGGAATTCTAACTGAAGCTTTGATTTCTAAGAAAACTTCATCCAAAATAATAAAGATGATTTTATTCAAAGAAAACACAATATTTCCAGTGGAATTTAAATTCCTATGTACCAAACATAAGAAAAAGATATAAATATTCTATAAATACCTATTTCATAAGGAGAATTAAAGTATTTAAGAATTTTCTAAAAATATTCATCACGTTAAAAAAATAAAAATAAAAATAAAAACTTTATTTCTTTTCATAAGAAGTGATGATTCCAGTGGGATTTGAATACCTTTTTCAAGATATATAAAAATAATTTCCAGGAAATTCTTTTAAAATAAATATTTTTGAAGATAAATAAAAATATAATGGCTCAAAAAGGAACCATCAAAGTAATAATAATTTTAATTGAATTAATATTTTTGGAATGTGGGCATTAATTTTGCTCATAAAATTTCATAATAAAAAAGAAGATAATTTATGATTTCAATAAATTGGAATTAAAAGAAGGAATTTTTCTAAAACAAAAACAAAATATCAAAAAACAATGAATTTTAATCCAATGAAATAAAAGCATGCTTTGATGGGGAATCTAACTTTTTCCACATTCTGAAGCACTTCTAAAATTCTATTTCCAAGTTCTTAAAATCCCTTCTTAACCTAAATTCTTTCCATATTTTATACAAAGGTGGAACTGAAACATCACACTTGAAGAAAACTCCCTCTTTACTAATTTCCAAGGCTGTTAAATCAAATTAATCCACAAAATAAATAAAAACAGGGGAATTTAAATTCACAGGACAAACAAAAGGGAAATTTTCAATTATTTTTACTTTGATATCCAGAATATGTTTTATTGATAAAAATTGGAAGAGACTGAAAAAAATGTTGCAAACTCATCCAATTCTTGTGTAAAAGTCACCACCATCAGAATTAATGCTAAGAAATTGATCAAAATCTAAGGGATCACAAAATTTCTTTCAAAGACCTTGATGAAAGGCCTTCTTTCTTTCCAATCCAATTTGAATGTGTTTCTGAAATCTGGGATGGTTCCCCCAAACTGATGGGCCACAGTAAAGTTAAAAAAATACCATGTCTTGGGGAATCATAGACAGATTCCACATACTTCCAACAACAACTGGAAGCTGAGAAATATATATATTCATCTTGGGACTAATAGAAATAGATTGATTTGAAGATGATTGAAATGGGATAGATAGATTTGAAGATTATTGAACTGGAATAGAAGAACTTGAAAATAATCAAAATGGTTGAATGGCATTATTTAAGTAAGCAAACATGTTATTTAAAGGATAATAGGAACTCCCAAATGAGATTTTAAGTTTTGAATTCATATTTTTTCTGAATCAGCTTTTAATTTCTCATAGACTTTTAATTAAAATCTGTAAAATTTCCTTTTTTCTTGGATTTCCTGCATTATAAATCATTATAATTTTTTCACACCTTCTACTTGATTTAAATATTTCTTTGAATTCAGATCTTCAGGATTTTTGATGTAAATATTGTCTTTCCTTCAAAATGTCAGGATTATTTTTTCCCCTTTCCAATCTTGCTCTAATTTCAGCTTCTCTCTGGAGTTCTTCAGTAGTAGTAGCTTCATAATCTTCAAATATTGCTTCTCTTTGGGAATAATTCAACTTTCCCTTCATTTTCGCTTTTTCATAGTTTTTTATGATCATCCTGGAAGCGTCCTTCCTGATTGTTTCCTGTTCATAATGTGTCCTTTGAATCTCGAAATTCATGTTTTTTGAATTTTCACTTCCTGAATCATGATTTCCCTCTCCATTTTTTATTACATGATTATTTATTGAAAGATCTGTTCTTGAATTTAAAAAATGAAGGCTCCCTTCTTGTGGAAAGATGAATTATCCTTTGAGCTGGGGCTGGGCAATTCACCCTCATGGATCCCAGAGGCTTGAGAATCAAAACTTTTTTAAACTTTTAGCTTCCAGAAAGAAACAATTTGATTCTTACCAAAATTTTGATTTTCCTATCTTCAGGAAGATTTACAATACTAAAAAAATGACATCGAGATTTTATTCACAATTTTTCTAAAAATAAATGAAGATCCTGAGTCATCACAGTCAGTATTTAAATGAATATACCCCTGAAAATGAAATTTATTGCAATTGATTAGCCTTCCAGAGTGCCTTATTTCATCTAAAATATGACTGCAAGGGATGAAAAAACACTTGAATTAATTTCTAGGACTTTATTTGACTCTTGATTTGCTTATAATAGAATATCTAAAATCACACATTCTTTGAGAAAAGTTATGGATGAAATGTATTTCAAGGCATAGATTGAGCCTGGGCCATGTTCAACAAGCCTTGGTTTAAAGTTATTGAAACACTTCAACTTGGAATTGGGGAATAGGCCAAAATGGATTTGAAAAAGAGCTGTATCTCCTGTTTGATTTCATGGAAGATAACATGAAAATTGGCAGAAAATACAATAATCTGCAAATGAGGCCTTTTTCAACAATTGATAAATTGATTTTTCCCACAATAAAATCAGAAATGAATTTGGACGCATTAGCAAATGCTCAAATTGTTCTTGGGGAAAATTTGGGATAAATTGCAGCATCATATTACCATTTTGAAAAAATTTCTCAATTTACTCAAAAATAACAACAAAACCTACTGCTTGAAGTTCTTTTTTTAAAAAAATTCACTTGAACTGGATTTTAAACAGATAAAACTTACAAAACTTACAATTATGATTCTTGCAGTCCATGCACACAACATCACCAAAAAATCATTATACCCTTGAATTTCAAGCATGCTCTCACTTTTAAGTAAAAAAAGAAAAAATCAAGGATTTAAAAAAAAATCAAGGAGATAATTTTCATTCCCTTGTTAATAGGTGCAAAAGAAATGGTCTATGTGCTATGGCTTGGCTGAAGTTCAAATAAAGTTTTGAAACATTTAGGAGGAAATTTAGAGACCTCATCATGCCATTTTATATGTTGCAGGAAAGCTGGTTCAAAAAGATTCAAAAAAAATTCAATTGAGGATTGGATTCAAATTAAAACCATGATATTATAAAGACAGTTGAATTTATATACATAGAAGAAGGGTCCAAAAAGATTGATAAATTTTCTGAATCTCCAAAGTAACTTGGGAAATGCAAGGACACATGAAATTTATAAATAAACAAAAAATGGAAAATATCTGTGGAAATCAACTACCCCTAGAAAGGTGAGCTTTTGAGCCAAAAACACTTTGGACTTTCCATGAATTCATTCCAAAAAGATCTGTGCCAATGGGAGTTATTGGATTTCATTCTAGGGAAACTATAGAATATTTTTGGTAGATCTTCCAGGTTTGGTAAGGTGGGACAAGATCTATGAACTTGGGAGTTTATCGGTTTTCATTCTAGAAAAACTACAGTTTTTTTGGTAGCTCTTTCAGGTTTATTGACATGGGTATAATGTTAATTAGGTACCAAATTCCTTTTAAACCATCCAAAAGTGGCTAAAATTTTTATACAAATTCTGATCAATTGAATAATCTCACAATGACTGGCCTTGGTGTAGCAGAATCCAGAGAGGAGATTAAAAAAAAAGGCAGGGAGAAATTCTTCAGTGCACCATACATCATACAAGTTTTTATTTAGAGGTAAGTTGAATATTTGTGCTAGATCTATATTTGAAATAAAATTTTTATTAAATTACAGGCCTGTGAAAATTTGAAGTTTGAAATTATCTATATTTTGGTTAAGAAGGGATTGCTTGCAAAGAGATTTGGACTTTTAAAAAATGTATGGGAAGTCTCAGTAACAGGCTTTATAGTTTATGGGATGAATAAGAGAACAGATGGGACTTCAATTTCTGCTTTTATGCAGAGAAGTATCATTCAGAACCCATTCACTGTCCCTTAACTTGAAAGAAAAATATGGGTTACATAAGAAGTGGCTAAAAAATTCTAGAAACTGCCAAAACCTTTAGGGTGATGTTGAATTCACAGCTGCAAGGGTGTGGTAGTTGTGTAGGGCCCCACACGGCTCAAATGAGCCACAGGGGCCCATAGACAACTACAAAGGGCCATTTCAAACTTGGGCAACCCCCAGGGGGTTGTGTAGGAGCCTTTTACCCCCCGGAAGTTGTGCCAGAATTTTGGGCACCCCCTGGACCACACTTGGATTCTGTCAACCCAAATTTGGGATTGAAACATACTTTGTGGGACTGTTGTTCCACACCTAGCAATTCCAAAGTGACTTTAAAGTGAAACCAAAGTGACTTTAAAGTGAAACCAAAGTGACTTTAAAGTGAAACCAAAGTTACTTTAAAGTAAAACCAAAGTGAAAGTCAAGTGAAAATTGAAATCATATAAAAATCTGCAAACAATTCTTTCTCAGCTTAAAAGTAAGCAAACTTTGTTTGTTCAATTGAAAGTTGGATTGAATACTGAAGTATACCATTGCATTTTTTTTGCATGGGAGCAGTGGAAAGCCCTTCTTCTTCTGACATGGCTGCGTGGAAGGTCTAAATTGATAGTGCAATCAACAAAGCTTTGGAAAAAGAAAAAAAGGATTTGGGTAATGAAAAATTGGGAGCCCCAATGGCATCCTCATCAAGGATGACAATTGAGGAAAAAAATGTTTCACAGTGGGATTTGACCTCTTTTTGTGAGTAACATTTTATTTTACTGGTCTTTGCCATATTTAATTTGATTGAAACTTATGGAGTGCATGCCATCAATATAACTTTGTAACTATGAAAGATCCACTTGACCCACCTCCTGTGAGAGCTTTTCCTACTAGGGAAGAGGCAAAAAAAATATTTTCAAACATGGGCTATGAAGCATGGTTACGCTCTGACGGTTTTTAACTCAAAGAAAAATAAATATGTGGATTTGGCCTGTGATTGCCATGGTTCCTATTCAGGAAAGGTTCTGACCAAATGGTCTAGGCAAAATCACCCAAGGAAGGTTGGGTGCAAGTTTTTAATCCATGCAAGTTGCACAAAGGCAGACCCCTTGTGGCAAATATCCTATAAAGAAACCCAAAATAACCATCAACCATCTGAAAATTCCTCTGTGCGTCCTCAACTGAGGAGATTCTCTGAGAAAGCCTTGGAGCTACTTAAGGAAGGCATGAAAAGTGGGCTGAATATGTCAAAACTTAAAATAAAATTGAGAAAGATTGATGGGCGGGATTATGTTGATGACCAAAAAATCTATGACACTAAGCGGAAGGTAACACTTGCAGAACTAAAGGGTAAAAGTGTTTTGGAGGTACTCTATGAAAAGCTTGAAGAAACAAGTTGTATTCACCGGTAAAAGTTCAGTGGAGAGGGTCACTTGGAGGCCCTGTACTTAGCACATCCAGAGGCAGTAAAGATTTCAAAACAATTCCATCATATTGCTATGTTGGATTGTACTTATAAGACAAATAAGTACAAAACCCCGCTATTGCATGTTGTAGGAATGACAGCCAATTGGAAAACTTTCACAAAAGATCTTGTTTTTATAACAAAAGAAACGTTTGAGTTCTACAGTTGGTCTGTAAATGCATTAAAGGGGTTGGCTTATGATCCTGAGGGACTTCCAAAAGTCTTTTTGATGGACCATGAAAAAGCTCTGATTTGTGCTATTGAATTTAGTTTCCCTGAGTCATCAAGAAAATGTTGCACTTGGCATTTGTCTAAAAACATACAAGCAAACTGTGAAGTAGGCTTTTTTAATTAAAGTGAAGGATTGCAAAGCTTTATGACTCTGTGGGAAAAGTATGGGGCCTCAAAGACCAAGGAGGAGGCAGAGGTCAATGATGCAGAACTCAGAGTAGGCCCAAATCACTGCTTCTTATTCTTCCTAGTTTTGGTTTCTGACCTTTTGGGTTGCATAGTGTTTCTTGAAAGACTATGAAGATGTACTTAAATATATGGGAAATAACATTTTCCCTATCAAAGAGACGTTTGTAACAGCTTGGACTTGTATAAACCCATATTTTGAAAACTTTGAAAACAAAACAACATCGTGGGTTGAAGGGGCCCATGCAACTCTCAAAAAATTCCTTGCAAACTCTTTGGGAAACCCGTTGGATGTTTGGAAAAGCCTTGAAGGAACAGTTTTAAATAAAATTAAATTGGTTCATGCATCACTTTATAACTATCAAATTAAGTTAGGGACAGTTCTTCCACCTGAACTGTTACCATTGGGTTAAAAATTGTCTTTAGAGGCAATTCATCTTCTTAGGGAAAAATTCAAGACATTCAAAGGTGATCATGATGGCAAAGTGTGCACCAAGTCATATTCCAAGACTATGGGTTTGCCCTGTTCCCACCAAATAGGTGACCATCTAGCATTCAGAGGATCTTTGGTACTCAAAGATGTTCACCCTCAGTGGAGGTTAGACTATGAACCTTGCAGTTCTAGTTCTGTAAGTTGGCTTAAGTTGGATTGTTCAAATTGGATTGTTCAAATCACTATGTGATTAATGCTTTTTGATTAATGATTACCAATTCACTAATGGTTGATCCTTTTGAATTTTTCAAGTGAAATGTTGATGAAATTCTAAGCATTCCTCAGTTATGTGAAAGAGTGAATGCAATGATCTTGGAATCTCCATATCATGAGCAAAGCGGCCTATTGAAGTATATCATTCAGAAGATTACAAAATATCAATTGAAGCCAAGACTTGAAACTAAAGTCTTACAATCAAGTAGGGGCAGGCCCAAATTGAAAGATACGCGGCAAGAACCATCTTGGTTTGACCATTTTGAAAAACAACTAAAGGAGGGAAAAAGGACTAGAAGGGCTCCAAACAAGAAAAGACAAAAGATTGTAAGTCTTTTCTTTTGGGATATGTTCATCTTTTTGGTTTAACAAACTTATTTACTAACTAATGATGAATTGTTAGTCAAATTTGGCAGAATCTGAATCTGAATTTCATAGTTCAGAGGAAGAGACTGAAAGTGAATTGGGATCACTTAATTTGGAATCAGAATCCTCTTCAGAGGAAGAGAACATGCAGCAAAGCTCAACCAGAAGCTCATCTTTGGTTAGTTTTCATTTCATTGATCCAATTAAAGAAATGAATACTAAGTTAGTTTTCATGATAGGAACCAAACATTAAATACCTGAATCAAATACCCAAGAAATTCCATAAGTTCTTGGGTGAGGTTTGGGATCCAATTGGAGATGGGAATTGTGGATTTAGATTCATTGCTAAATCTCTTTGTTATGAAGAAAATGGTTGGTTTAAAGTTACAAAGGAAATGATTGAAACATTAGAGAAAAATAAAGCATGCTACATTAAGATGCTTGGTGGTGCAAAGGAGGTTGAAAAGATTAAAAAAATAATTGATGTTGAAGACATCAATGAAAAGATTCCCTCCTAAAAATGGCTTGCCAAATTAAATATGGGTCAAATAATAGCAGGCACATATTCCAGACCTATATGTTTCATTTCATTGGAGTCATGTGATACTTATAATCCAATGAAAAATGGTGTTACTGATCAATCAGATCCAATGTTCATTTCCTTTGTAAAAAATAACCACTGGGTTCTATTATTACTTAAGGGAGAAATGTTTCCAATCCTGCACATTGTAGCAAAACTGCATTCCTTGATTTCTAAAAAAGCCTCTGGTTGGGTTGATCATCTCAAAGATCAACTGCAAATGTATTCTAGATTATGGAGATTATAGAATTTGACTTCATTTAATCATTGGGTTTCAAATAAATTGTAATTCTAATGCAGCTAACAAGTTCTATTAATATAAAGGGCTATCACATACTGAACATCATTATGTTGAGTTTTTGGAGTTAACATCATTATATTGAGTGTTTTGAATGAGAGTTTAATGGTAAGTCAGTTCAACTTTTGTTGGGCTGATTCCATCACAAGCTTAAATTATGTTAAGCTTGGGATGGGATCAGCTTAACACAAGTTGAACTTTATTTTTTTTGGTGTTTTAACTTTAGGGCTGGTCAAAAGACTTGTATTTGTTTGGGCAATTTTACTTTAGGGCTGGTCAAAAGACTTCTTTAATTTTTAGGCCCTTTTACTTTAGGGCTAGTCAAGTTGAAATTAATTTAGGGCTTTTCAAGTTAGTTGTATTTTTATTGGTGTATTTACTTTAGGGCCTGTCATGTTACTTGTATTTTTTTTGGTGTTTTTACTTTAGGGCTTTTCAAGTTACTTGTCTTTTTTTTGGTGTTTTTAGTTTAGGGGCTAGTCCAGTTACTTGTGTTTTTTTGTTTCTTTTTACTTGAGGGCTAGTCCATTGGTTAGTCCCAGTTTTTTTGGTTTTTTTTTTATGTTTTTTTTTTTTAACCAAAAAAATCAACATTTTTTGATTTCTTTGATTTTTTGGTTGATTCCTGTTTTTTGGAAGGTTTATTTGATTCATGGTTTATGTTAGTGCCCTTTCATTCCTTTTTTTTTTGGCTCACCGCGGTCTGGTGGCGTGTGGGATGCCACACGACTAAATTTGATCCATGTAGAACTCCACATGGCTCAAATGTAGTCATGTGGAATCCCCAACGCCGGCGGACCAGGCTGGGTTGGCCGTGCAACTCTTTGAGCCATGGGGGGTTGTACGTGGCTTGGATTAGACCGTGTCGTGTGCCACACGGCCCCTTTTGAACCGTGTGCACGGCTCAATGATCCATGAATTTAACATTTCCCAAAAATTTATCAATTTCATTGATAAGCCCTCCTCTCCTTGAAAAGCAGCCCTAAGGTTTAAATTATCAATCTCAAATTTAACTTGAATATCAACCTCTTACTTTGATCTATTTTCAAGGGAATTTACAGCGGGTAGACAAAATTAATGGGACTGAAAACACTAAATCAGCCACTGTACTTCCAAGTACTGCCTTCAAGCTGAATTCAACCCCCCAAAAAAGCATGGGATCATTTCAATTGATATTTTTAGATAGCTTTGAATATGTTTTTGACTTACAAAAATATCAAAAGGTTGGTGAGTATTAAACTCAAAATTAATAAAAAAACAAAAAATTAAAAATAATCAGAAAAACAGGGTTGAGTAATAAAAAAAATGAAAGATTTTATACCATAAAAATTACTTCTCATTGAATATATCTCAAAGAAAGATTAATAGGAACACATCAGATAAAAAAAAGTGCTCTATTGCTTGATTCTAAATGTTTTAAATGCAAGGTTTGATCAAGGTCAACTTCTTTACCATCAGATCCAATTTGGATTGACTAGCTGAGGTGGACCTGTTTCAATTCTTGAAAAGCACTCAGAAAAGCTCCTTGAATGGTCAATTTTTTTATTGTTCATGTATTTCTAGCTCAGGGGGATTTTTTGTTCCCTTGCAAGATTTAAGGAAGATTGTTTATCTTTTTGTTTTAGAGGGAGCCCATTAAATTTTTCTACAATCCATTTGAACAAGCGCAATTCCCCAAATTTTTGGTTGGTTGAATCCCTGGACCTAAAGGATGGAAAAATATTTAGAAAAAGATGGATTTCAAACAACAAAACAGGAAAAATAAAGATTTGAATGATTATATAAAAATGTTAAAAAGTTTTATTCATTAAAACTGTTTTGGTGATTGATCAGGAATAATTGGATTGAAAGGAAAAACCAAGACAATGATGTTGTTGACCATGGTTCACTGTTGAGGAAGCCCAGCAGAGGAATGGTCAAGATGAACAATGATTATTCCTAGGCTTCATGTAGATTGTTTGAAGTATCCAGGTGTGGCCCCTTTGAAAAACAGTCCCACAACTTTGGTTTACCAACTTTACATTAGGCCTGGAAAATTTCTTGATCTAGAAAAAACAAAAAACACCAAATCAATAAGGCCAAATTTCTGGAAATACTGACAAACATGTGATGTTAGTGATGAAATTATGACCGGAAACCAGGAACAGTTTTTCATTTGAAGTACAAGATAGAAAAAAGGCATAAACACAACTGATGAAAATGAGAAGATGACAGAAATAAAACAACCAAAAAAGGCAATGGCTGTTGGAATCAATCAGCCTGCAATCAACTTGGAAAATAAACACTTGAGCTGGAGAACATGAGGGTTTGGTTGTTGAGTGAAAATTCTGGAGAAGAGACTGAGTTAGTGTTTTGGAGTCTGAGGAGCGTTGAATTAAAGTTAACAGCTTTGTGGCGCCTCGGAGCTTGAGTTGTTTTCTTGGATCTGATGAGAATGGTGAGTTGCTGTTGTAGATGGATGATTGTTGGGATTTTGAGTTGGATGAGAAGTAAGTAAGAAATAATGAGGATCATGAGATGATGATTTTTGTCACCGGAAATGAAAGGATGGGCTTGTTTGAGATTGACCTTCTCATTTGGAGTATTTACACCGTTGCTTGCTCAGGGCTTGAGAGAGGGTCACGAAAGCATAGCTTTCATTCAGATGCTAAGATTAAAACATCCTCCCTTAATTCAACGCTTGGATGACTATCCACTGACATGATGGACCAACCGGGCTACGGAGTTCTTGTTGGAAGCTTTTGTTAGGCAGTCGGCAACCATATCCTCAGAGCAGATGAGTCAAATTGAGATAGCATTTGATTCAACATCTTCCCTGAGGCCTTTTGTTTCGAGATCAATAAATTTGGCTTTAGAATTGAATCCAAAGGTTTTTATTTAATTGTAAAGGCCCTTATTATTGATGAGATGGACTCTGGGTGTTATTGGTTTCCTCCAGAGCTCTTTTATAAGCTGGTTGATCCACCTACATTCCAGCTGGCCGTTTTTTAAAGCATTGCATTCGGCCTTGGTTGAGGAGTAGGTTATGTTTTTTTGTCTTTGACTAGTCCAGTACAGCCTTGAGCCTAGGAAGAAAAATGTAAACCCAGATTGCAAGGTTCTAGTGATTGGATAATCCGCCCAGGTAGAGTCACTGTAACATACCAAGTTGGGTGATTTGTTTTTCTTTGAGATGAGGAGTGATTGATTTTTTTTCTTAGAAAGTTATCCCCAGACTTTAAACACCTCGCGCCAGTGGTTGATCCCCAGTTTTTGTGAAAATCTTGCCAGCAAGGATACTTCAAAACTTATGTTGTGTTTTGCCAATCCAGCTATGAAATTGAGCCTGCAAAGAGGAGATTGGTAGTTGATGTTCAGTTTTTTGAAGGCGTCTTTCTCTTCCTCAGTTACTGAGAGGAGGTGAATGCCGGGTGTGCAAGGAGTACTGGATACTTACTTGGACTCTAGGATATTCAACTTGGACAGCCCCTTTTTGATATGAAGAGGAAGAGATAGTTTGACTGAATTTTCTGTTTTTTTGACTCTCATCCCTAGAAGCGTGTTTGGTTTGTGACTGGAAGAGTTTTTTAATTTGCTGAGGAAAGCCTTCTTGAACTTTCTTACATCTCTAACTACCAGAAAATTGTCAACATGAACAAAGAGTGCTGAATAGCGGGCTTTACCAACATAAAGGCATGTATTGGAGTTGGAGGGAATGAACCCCTGAAGTTGGATCCATTTTTGAAGCATTTTGTACCATTTCTTTGGTGCTTGCTTTAAGATGTACAGTGATTTATTCAATTTGAGAATCGGAGTTCTTCTGCTTGAACCAACAGGTCAACTAATGAAAACCTCCTCATCTAGAGGAGCATTTAAGAAGGCCCCCTTGACGTCAAACTGCAGCATTGGGAGGTTATTTTTGACAGCAAGAAGAAGGAGAGCTCTGAGTGATGCCACTTTATCTTTTGGGGCGTAGGTGTTGAAATAATTGATTCCATACCTCTGATTGAATCCTTGAACACATACCTGTGATTTATGGACAGGCTTGTCTTTGTGAGTGTTCTTCTTTATTCTGAAAGCATAGGTGACATTTAGTACATTCTTAGGCTTGGGTACGTCATAGTCTTCCCATACCTTGAAGTCTTTGCAGGTGGTCAGCTCCTTGTTTAGCGACTTTGACCAAACTGGGTCCTTCAGTGCTTCTTCAGGGGATTTGGGAGTGAAGCCACAGTGGTACTTGTACCAGTTGGGAGGTCAAAGTGTGGATTGATTATGAAGGAGTCTAGTCCTGGGATTTAGTTCTGTCTGTATGAGCTTTTACTCATTGCTCTCAGCTTCTGATTCAGTTTGGGAGTATTCTGTTTTGATTGTTCTTGCAGTATCAATTGGCTCTTCTCTTGGTGGCCAATGTTTGGAACTGATGTTTTGACTGGAGGTTCTGGTTCATCCAGTGTTGGTTTGATTTTGTTGGGAGAGTACTCCAAGCTTGTGTTCCCTGGGCGGGAAAATTTAATGTTTTTTGTTTCTATTAACTTGCCACTCCAGGTGAGTACACGGTATGAGAGAAGCTTGGGTGAATAGCCTAGTAGTCTCCTGGGGAGTCCCTATTTGTCAAATTTTCTTCATGAGTGATTACTCAGGTTGAGATAGGTAAGATAGGCTCCAAGAGGCTTAAGGTATCCAGTTGGTAGGCTAGTGACGTGCATTGCTTCCCAAGGGATTAGACCGTTAGAGTTGGGAATTTTATTTAGAGAAAGAGCGCAGCTTTGAATGGTTTTGTGCCAGTAGTCTTTTGGAATTCATGAAGATGAGTGCGTGGACCTAACTGATTCAGCAATTTTTCTATTGGCCTGCTCAGATCTTCTATTTTGTTCCAGATGATAGAACATGGGTACTATATGTCAAATACCTTTATCTTCAAAGAATCTTGTCAGATCTTTGTTGATGAATTCGCCTCCACTTTTGCTGCAGAATTTGGTGGGAAAGTAATAGAGCCAATTGAATTTTTTGAGAAGGATAAATTTGATGGTTTCTGGGGCATCACTCTTGTGTTTCAGAGGCAGACAGCTGATGAAGCCGCTATGGGTATTGACAAGAGTGAGCAAAAACCTGTATCCTCCCTTGGCCATTGGCGTGATTGGAACAATGAGATTGGTGTGGATTCTCTGCATGATGTTTTCTGTCTTGGTGGATGTCTCTTTGAATTGGCTCTTGGTGATCTTGCTTCTGTTGCAGTTTTTGCCACTGAATGATTTTTTTGATTGAGTTAGAATCAATTTCTGGAGGTATTTTTCAATTATAAATATGCTCGCGTGGCCAAGTTTGAGATGGAGATCATCGATATCCTCTAAGGTTGCGTTGAATCTATGATTTTCAGGGATCATGGCATATAGCAGGTTCTTGAAGATCTGTTGTTGTAGGAAAGGTTTTTCATTCAGGTGCATTTCAAACGTCAGTGGTGAAATATTGTGATTGGTTAATAACTTGGCTCCCTTGCTTGGAAAAACCCCCATTGACAGAAGATTGATGCATACATCTGGTGTCCAGGCTGAGTCTTGAAGGAGAATGGTTCCCGCAGGTGAGATGAGGCAAGCAGTTCCTCTCCTCATGATTGAAAATGAAGCGCCCGGCTTTCCTGTTTTGATGACATTTGATCCATCTTTGGCTGTAATGGTGTTGAAAAGATGCTTTTCCCAAATCATATGGATTGAACACCCAGAGTCAAGAATGAATCTAGATGGGGCCTGTTGAGAGAAGTGAGAGTAGCAGTGCAGGAAAGAAAAGAAGTTTGCACTGTCTTCCAGCTTTTTCTTCTCTATTTTACAAGGCTTGAAGTTCTTGGGTTTAAGCTCAGGAAACTCAATCCAAAACTTGTCTCAAGGATGATTTTTTACATCTTGGTTGTGGATGCCATTTTCACAACAACAATAGCTGGAGTAAAGATTGATATTGACTTTTGAGATTGGGCCAATTTCCTTGATTTTAGCATTGTTCTCATTCTTATATTGCGTCAAGTGATCTGGAACCCTCTCCACCAAGATTTCTTTGTCTCTGTGCATGATTTGAGAGGCCATGCTCTTGAGATTGGTTGGGAATTTGAAGAGAATGAGATATGCCAAGATGTTGGAAGGGAGTTTTATGCCAGCTTCTAAGAGCTTGTTCAGATGCAGCCTGACTGTGGTTATGAACCTCTCAATGTTATCCTTTCTGAAGGGAAGATAGAGGAATCTTTTGAATACCCTGGCTCAATTGGCTGATTGAGATGAAGCAAAGTAGTTTTTTGCAGCCATCCATATTTATTTGGCGTTTTGAGCATTCCCAGGTTTAATGATGTTGGTTTGAGTGGAAGGTTCAAGCTTTTCCAGAAGGAAAGGAGCAATGTCTTTATTCATTTCTGGATCCAGTTGGATTGTCATATCCGGGTCTTCCATGGTTTGAAGTATTCCTTGGATGTCAAAGAGAATTTCCATCTTGCTTTTCCACATTAAATAGTTGTCTTCATTGAGTGGGGGAGTGGATTTGACCAAGTTTTTCAGTGTTATGGTCCTCATTGCATTGTTGCTTCTTGGTCCTGGGGTGTTTCTCTCAGTTGGTAGAGCCTTTGGCTTTTAACTATGATGAAATTATGACTGGAAACCAGGAACAGTTTTTCATTTGAAGTACAAGATAGAAAAAAGGAATAAAAACAACTGATGACAATGAGAAGATGACAGAAATGAAACAACCAAAAAAGGCAATGGCTGTTGGAATCAATCAGCCTGCAAAAAACTTGGAAAATAAACACTT
The DNA here is from genome assembly GCA_025617555.3 of Puccinia polysora. Lineage (NCBI taxonomy): Eukaryota > Fungi > Basidiomycota > Pucciniomycetes > Pucciniales > Pucciniaceae > Puccinia > Puccinia polysora. Next base: position 27,926,832 of record CM062618.1, read on the forward strand.
GAGCTGGAGAATATGAGGGTTTTATTGTTGGGTGACAATTCTGCAGAAGAGACTGAGTGGTTTTTTGGAGTCTGAGGAGCGTTGAATTAAAGTTACCAGCTTTGTGGCGCCTCGGAGCTTGAGTTGTTTTCTTGGATCTGATGAGAATGATGAGTTGCTGTTTTATATGGATGATTGTTGGGATTTTGAGCTGGATGAGAAGTAAGTAAGAAGTAATGAGGATCATGAGACAATGATTTTTGTCACCAGACATGAAAGGATGGGCTTGCTTGAGATTGACCTTCTCATTTGGAGTAGTTACACCATTGCTTGCACAGGGCTTGAGAGAGTGTCACAAAAGCATAGCTTTCAGCCAGATGCTAAGATTCCAACAGTTAGCAGTATAGGATGGTGAATTAGTGGCCCACCCTCAAAAACCTGAATATGTGACAAATCAGTTTTACTTTCTGGTGTATCCAGCCTCACTGGGCACACTCTCAAGCACTCCTTTTTGCATTTCCCCTGGGGCTGAATTTGTTCAAAGACTTGAGATTTGAAACTTGGCCCAAACCCAATTACTTCTTGACCATATCCAAGATTTTGGAACCACCTCTTGCTCCCTTGATCCTAATTTCTACCTTGCACCCTCTTTCAACATCTTTCAACCTCTCTCACCCTTTATAACTTGCTTTAATTTTCTCCCTTTCACTCCCTTTCTCAATTTCTCTTGATTTCTCCACTTCTTTTAATTTCTACCTGCCCAGCACTTAATTCCTAGCTCCCCCTTTTTATATCCCTGCCTACCCCTTACTATCTAGATACAACATCTTCTATAGATCCCCCTCCCTCACTTGATAACTTCCCCCATTTTTTTGTGCAATGGATGCTTGGCTTGGGTTTGGTAAAGCTGAGCTCTAGCCCAACCAACCCAAAGTTGGTAAGTGTCCAAATTTTTATTGGCTAATTTACACACACAATTTGGTTGGTATCAGGTGGGATTTAGCAAGTGCAAAAAAAGCTTCAGGAATATTTTTCCAAATTTGGGTGGGTTCACAGATGAGCTTGATGCACAACAAGGATTAATTTGGTGCTTGGCTACTGTTTTCTGTTCCCCTACACTCAAGAAGTAAATTATATCAAGTTTTTTTTATAAAATTATTTTGATAAAATGAAATAAAACACAAATAATTTGTGTCCAATTCCTTGAATTTATTCCAAAACAATTTTGGAAGAATTCCTACTGAAAAGATGGTTTTTGTAGCTGTGATTCTAATTGAAAATATGGTGGTTTTTTCCCAATGCGAATGACTCTCACTTAAAGCACTTCAACCCATTTTCAAGTGGTATGTTCAGATTAAAAAAACAAGGAGAAGTATTTAAAATCCATATTTTAATTTGAGCTTCCCCTGGAGCTTTTGAAATAATTTTACCGGTGGGAATCATGCTTTGGTTTACATGGAAACTGGGAGAAAGGAAACAGGGAACTCAGTATAACCTAGAGTATTTACTCAACATGTTTCCCCTAGGAAAAATCTATACTGAAGCTGACTTGAATTTCAACCCAGGAAGCTCTGTATTTTCTTCTGGAAATATTTTTGGAACAGAAATAAAGTGATTTGTAATAATAAAATGCAAAAAATAGCTTTCTCCTGAAAATTTATTCTATTTTTTTGGTTTCTAGGATTACTTTAATGATTCATAGGGTCAGTTTAGTTCATTTATATCAAATTTCAAGAGGGATTTATTTTAGATTGATTTAAGCCAAACAAATACAAAACCCTCTTACAATTATGAATTAACTGATCAAGAATGAAGGTTAAACCCCCTCCAAAAATGAGATAAAAATTTAGAATTTACAGTCAGAGGTGCCAAATGAAGATCAGGAAAGGATTTATAAGGAATTTTTTGGCACCCAAAGGGAACTCTGAAGTTTAAGTTTATGGGGGAGAATGATTTCAAGTATTGAATTTCAATTTATTGAAGGAATGAAAAAACCAGTTTTGGAGCCTGTGATGTAATTTTAAATCACCATGAGGAAGTTTCCCAGTTCCAGACACATTAAGGAATGAAATATTCATAGCTTTTTATTGATTTTTTGGTTAGTGGTGCATTACCATTCTAATTTAATTGAGTAACTTGTGTGGTTAATTCCAATAAAAAGAAGAAATTTTAAATCTAAATATTCCAGAAATCTGTGGTTGGCTTCTGAATCCTTAGAGGAACTTTCAATTTTTAGGTAATTGAATTCTATGCCCTTACATTTTCTGAGCCACAATCCTGCTAAGCTTACCAAGGCAGAAAAAATATTTCCTTATCTGAAAAGAATTAATAAATAAATTTATGAAGTTGTTTATGATTGGGATATAAAATCACAATTATTTCTCTTCAACAAGAAATAACTTGTAATATTCCATATGCATGTTTTGATTAAAACCATTCCCATTTAAATGCCAACCATTTTTGCTAAAAACTGGCAGAATTTTCAAGTAATTAGTAAATTTTTTCAGGATTCTAAAACAGAAATTAAATTTTTGTAAGTTCTGAAACAATTCTATTATAGAGGAAGTAAAATTTGTAACTGTTTTTCTGTACGTGGAACTGCAGAAGTCTCTTTATTGATAAACAAAAAAAGTGAATTTAATTTTGGCTCACCAATGTAAGTTTCATTTCACCTCATAAATGATTTTAGACCAATCTTAAACATTGAGAAGGAATTCTTTATCATTTTCAGTTATAATTATTTTTCAAACTTGAAAAATTCATTATCCCCCCAAACATTTAATCATGATAAACTATTAATGTTGAATTGTGATATATAAAACTTCATAAATTTTCAAAATGAATCTCTGGAATCTCAAATAAATGATGGAAAAAGTCAAATTAGGTATAAAATGTGAATTTCAGAATTCAAAAAATCATTCAAAGTTTAAGTAATTTCTTTTGAAGTTTTTTCTACTCAAGAAATCTGGATATCACTTAAATTTCAAAAAGAAACTGATAAGGACAAGGGGAATCATACTGTATGATTAAAAAATAGCATTTTTATTTAAAGAAATTTGCATTGAAAAAGTTTTATTTCTTCCCAGTGCTATCAATTTAAAATTGAATGAATGAAAACAAGTGAAGGTAAATTTCAGGATTAAAAATTGATTTCTTAAAGGATATTAACCTTTACCAGACTTCTGGTCAAAGAAAAGGACAATGAAATAAAATAAGTCAGAAAAGCAAGCTAATTGTGCAAATTTTTGGAGAGAGCAGAAGAAAATCAAGCAGAAAAGGAAAAAATTGAATTTTTACCATGGCTTGAAAGTTTGAAGGCATAAACATAATTCCCAAACCATTGGTCATGGAGATTTCACCATTGTAATTCAAAAATTTAGATTTTCTCAGACTCCTTTTCTTAATATCTGGTCTGATGGTTATTTAGATAAAAACTCCACTTCATGACAGAGTTTGAAAAGGAAAGAAAAATTCTTTGGCATGTAGTATCAGTTGAAACTTGTGAGAAAATTGTGGGCCACTATGTAAAATTACATGCAGATCTGATTCCCCAAACTTAATACCTTTGATTCACAGAGAAAAGAAATTTGTCCTTGTAATTCAATTTGTGTGATTTCAGTGGATAGCTCCAAGGGTGAAACAAGATTGGAAAACCTCAATTGTGAATTTCTGATAATCTGACATTTTTTTGAATGAGCAGCTGGTAATTTTCATGGCCCTCTACCCATTGAAGAGAAATAATGTTATTACAGGCTACAAAATAGAACATTAGATTCCCCAAGAATATAATCAAAATTTTAGCCTACTAGATACCAAAGGCATTGCTCCATCTTAGCTACTAGAGGAGGTGGACCAAGTGTGGAGTAGGGATTGGTTGTATTTTATTCAGAGTTATGAAAATCAATCATATAAATTATGGACTTCTTTAACTGAAAGATTAGTTCTATTGGATTAAAAGGATTATAAAAAAATAATAATAATGAAACATAATAAAAAAGGTTCCCAAATCACCTTGAGAATTCTGGCTCTCTCTTTCTGGTTTATTCTAAAAGGTAAGTAATTTCATCCTAATAATTATTTAAGACCTGATGAAATTTAAAAACTTCAAGAATAGTGGTGCTACTGAAGATTTATGAAATCATTAGAATTGGAAGCAAAGTCATTACTTGGAAGATTTCAAATCCAATTTTATATGGAAAAAACCAATCTAGATTAGTGAGAAATCAATAAGGTGGTAGTGTAAAGCTCACCAAAGTGCAAATTGAAAATATTAATGAGACTGGGAATCCTTCTTGAGGTACAGAAATTACCTGATAGTTCCAGGTGGAATACAGCTCACATGAAGCTTTTTTTAAAAAAAATTATTTCCTATGGGAGCTTTACCCTATTATAACCTGCTAAATTGGTTGTTTTTAAAATCAACTGAGGCCATAAAGGCATTCAGATGTTCCCAAGTAATTAATATTTCAGAAATTTTCCAAATTAAATATAGCAATGGCAACTTCCTACAGCATCACAGTGGTAAGAGGATAAGGGTTGGTTAGTATCAGTGGAACAAAAAGGTGATGTTTCCTGGAAAGTTTTTATGAAAAAGAAAATTCTTAAACCATTTCAAACCCAAAAACGCTGGCTTTACCCTAACTAGAAATATTTCAACCAGCTAATATTTCATGGCCAGCTGAAAAAAGTACCAAAAAAATAAGGGTGATGATAAATTTACAACTACCAGTTTTGTGGGAATTGTTTAATGCCCTACACAAACCAATGGACGCCTTCACAGCGGGCGTGCGGGCCCATAAACATGTCTAAACACATAAAAAGTGTTGTTTCAAACATGCACAACCCCGGGGGGTTGTATACCCCCCGTAAACGGAAATTCTGGGTTGTGTACCCCTGTACTGGCCGTTTTGAAGCATTTTTGGGGGTATAAGACCCCCCGGGGGTTGTGCAAGCAGTCTTTGGGACCCCCTGGACCACATTTTGGTTCCATCAAACCACATTTGGGATCAACGCATAATATGTGGGAGTGTTGGACCATGTTGAATTACGGCAAAACATTCAAGAATTCTAGAACATAGAGGGCTGATCCGGACAAGATATCAGTAAGGAGAATGTGAGATAAGGAAAAAAAAGAAAAGTAAGAAGAGAAGAAGAACCAACATCCGGCAACAGAATGAACAGAGGGGATTGACAAGATCTAGGACTTTCAGGATTTGGGTTAAGAAGAGACACAAGCAGGCGGCAATAAATAGCTTCGGAGGGGAATTAAATGAAGAGTCATTCTTGAGTAGAGAGATTTTGACAGCGACAATTTATGATCTTACTAGTCAGTTCTTGATGAATGGAGAACTTGAGGAGTCGAGTTTGAGTTAATTTGTTTTATAGTTGATTTTTGTATTGATGATTTGAGAGTTAGAAAGAATGAAGAAATAAAGAAAATGGAAAGAGGATGAGTGAGGGAAGAAAGAAAAAGATGTGATTGAGAGTGTTTGAGTTTTGAGTGTTCAGATTTGAGGTCATTCTGAGTAGTGAGTGGTTGAGTTCTGAGTTGTCCAATTGTGAGTGGTCGAGTTGTGAGTTGTCCGGTTGTGAGTGGTCAAGTTGTAAGTTTTGTCCTCAACCATGAGTGTTGGGTCTCAAATGATGAGGATAGGTTAGAGTGTGTGAAATGGAGTTGTGACATTGTTCAAGGACGCGCGGGGGTGACAGCTGGGACTTGGAGGAGCGCAGAAGACTTGAGAAGCGTGAGAGTGAAGAAATAGAAGAAGAGAAAGTGTAACAGGAAGAAGAAAGGAAGGAGAAAAAGAAGAAGAGAAAAGGAAAAAGAAAAGAAGAGAAAAAGAAAAGAAGAAAGGCAAGTATCATTGATTTACTCAACAGACCACACCTGGCAGTCCCAAAGTGAAGCTAAAGTGAATGTAAAGTGAAATAAAGTGAAACTGCAAACAAAATTATTGAGCTTAAAGTGAAACTGCAACCAAATGTCCCACTAAACTTGATCTTTCTCAAATCAAAAGTAAGAAAAATTTGTAGTTGTTCAATTGAAAGTTGGATTGAATTCTGAAGTACCATTGCATTTTTTTTCCATTATGGGAACAGTGGCAAGAACCCCTTTTTGTGACATAGCTGCATTGAAGGACTACATTGATAGTGCCATGAAAAAAGCTGCAGAAAAGAAAAATTTGGGCAATGAATCTTTGGAAGCCCCCATTGCATCCTCATCTAGGGTGAAAATTGAGGAACAAAATGTTTCAAAAATTGACCTGACCTCTGGTGGTGAGTAACATTTTATGCTACTCTGGTCTTTGCCTCATTCAATTTGATTGAAGCTGAACTGTTATGTTGTACTATGACTATGTAGCTATGAAAGATCCACTTCAACCACCTCCTGTGAGAGTTTTTCCTACTAGGGAAGAGGCACAAAAATATTGTAATACATGTGAAATGAAGCAGGGTTACACTTTGACAGTTTTTAACTCAAAGTTTGATAAATATGTGGATTTAGCCTGTGATAGACATGTTTGTTCATCTGGGCCATTTCTCACCAAAAAGTCAAGGCAAACTCACACAAGGAAGGTTGGTGAAAGTTTTTAATACGTGAAAGTCACACAAAGGCAGACCCCTTGAGGCAAAAATCCTACAAAAATGATTAACATAAACATCAACCATCTCCACATCCCTCAGTGCATTCTCACCTGAGGAGAATCTGTGGGATTGCCTGGGAGAATTCAAAAGAAGGCATGAATGATGGGCTCAATAATATTCAACTGAAAAGTAAATTGAGGAAGATTGATGGTGGCCCAAATGTTGATGACCAAACCATCTATAACACTAAGTGTAAGGTAGCGCTGGCAGAAATAAAGGGAAAAAGTTTTATTGAGGTCCTCTTTGAACAAATTGGTGATTCAGGTTGGGTGCATAAATGAAAATTTTGTGGATAGGGTCACTTGGAGGCACTATTCTTGGCACACACCAAGTCATTAAACCTTTGCAAGAAATTCCATAATATTGCTATGTTGGATTGTACTTATAAAACAAATAAGTACAACATCCCCCTATTGCATGTTGTAGGAATTGCATTAAACCAAAATAATTTCACAAAAGCTCCTGTTTTTATAACAAGAGAAACATTTGAGTTCTACATTTGGTCTGTAAATGCACTAAAGGAGCTGGCTTATGATCCTGAGAAACTTCCTAAAGTCTTTGTGACAGACAGTGAAAAAGCTCCAATTACTGCTATAGAAGAAAGTTTCCCTGAGTCAACAAGACAGTGTTTTCAGTGGCACTTGTCTCCAAACATACAAGCAAACAGTAAAGTGTGCTTTAATAATGAAATTGAAGGATGGAAAAGCTTTATGTTTCTGAAGGCTATGTATGGGGCCTTGAAAACCAAGGAGGAGGCAGAGGTCAATGATGGGGAACTTAGAGTAAGTGCCAAATAACTGCCTCTGATGTTAATCTTCCTAGTTTTGGGTTTCTTACATCATGACTTGTATAAAGTTTTTCTTGGAAGACCAAGAAGATGTGCTTGATTATATGCATCATAATATCTCCCCTATCAAAGAGATGTTTGTAATGGCTGGGCCTTGCAAAAACCCTGAATTTGGAAATAAAACCATGTCTTGGGTTGAAGGGGCCCATGCTACTCTCAAACAATTCCTTTCAAATTCATTGGGAAACATGTTGGATGTTTGGAAAAACATAGACAAAACAGTTTCCAATCAAATTAAATCAGTTCAGGCTGCCCTTTAAAATTCTCAAATTGAGATAGGAATAGTTCTTCCCACTTAAATGTTACCATTGGGATACAAGTTCTCTTTAGAGGCAATTAAACTTGTTGTGAAAAAACTTTAGAAATTAAAGCAGAACCATGATTGGGAAGTGTGCACCAATTCATACTGAAAGACTATGGGTTTTCCCTGTTCTCATAAGACAGGTGACCCACTAGGGTTCCAAGGAACCATTGTGCCTGAGGATGTTCATCCTCAGTGGAGGTTGGATTATGACCCTTGCAGTTTTAGTTCTGTAAGTTGGTTTAAATTGGATTTTTGGATTTTTCAAATCACTTTATCATTAATGCTTTTTGATAAATGCTTTTTGAATGATGATTCATAATTTACTAATATTTGATCCTTTTGCATTTTGAAGGGTTGATGTTGATGAAATGCTCAACATTTCTCAGTTACATGAGAAGCTCAATGCAATGATCTTGGGATATCCTGAAGAAGATAATTGCAGGATGTTGAAGCACTTGATTCAGGAGACCGCAAATTATTGATCAAAGCCAAGACTAGAACCTAAAGTCTTGCAATAAGGCAGAGGCTTTCCAAAATTGATAGATAACCAGAGAGATCATTCTCAATTCAAACAGGCTGAAAAGCAGCTCAAGCAGGAAAAGAGTATTAGAGGGGAACAAAATAAGAAGAGAAAAACAATTTTAATTCTTTTATTTTGTGAAATGTTCATTTTTTTGGTTTAATTAACTGATGATGATACAATTTTAATTGGTACTCAAATTCCACAGGATCAGAATCTGAATTTCATACTTCAGAGAAAGTTACTAAAAGTGAACTAGCTTCACTGAATTTGGAATCCAGATCCTCTTCAGAGGAAGAAGAAGTGCAGGAAGCATCAACCAGAAGCTCATCTTTTGTGATTACTGATGTGATTAATTAATGTTATTAAAATTTGGGCTGAGTGCTCTTTGATTATAGTAACCCAAAGTGAAATACGTCAATCAAATAACTTAGAAATTACATAAGTTCTTGGGTTAGTTTTGGGATCCAATAGGTGATTGGAATGGCCAATTTTGAGTCATTTCTAAATTGCTTGGGTATGATGAACATGGTTGGTTTAAAGTGAGAAAGGAAATGGTTGAAATCTGGAGAAAAATAAAGCATGCTACATTAAGATCCTTGGTGGTGCAAAAGAGGCAGAAAAGATTAAACAAAGACTTGATGTTGAAGAAATCAATGCAAATATTCCCTCTTCAAAATGTCTGGATAAGTTAGATATGGGTCAAATAATAGCATATACTTATGCCAGACATATATTTTTCATTTCATTGGAGTCATGTTGTTCTTATACTCCAATGGAAAAAAGGTGTGACAGATCAATCAGAGCCTATTTATATTTCCTTTTTCAACAATAATCACTGGTTTTGATTAGTACTTGAGGGAGGAATGATTCCAATCCTGCCCATTGTAGAAAAGCCCTCTGCTTTCATTTCAAAGAAAGCTTCTGGTTGGTTGATCATCTCAAAGATCAACTTCACGTGTATTCTTGATTATAGAATTCAATTATAGACTTGATTTTTCATCATTTGGGTTCCGGTTCTGATGCTGATCTTGTAATTCTATCAATATGAAGGGTTATTACATTTGAACATCATTATGTTGAGTTTTTTGATTAAACATTATTATGATGAGTGTTTTGAATGATATTTTGTTGGTAAGTTAGTTCAACTTGTGTTGGGCTAATCCCATCATAAGGAGTATTTTTACTTTTTGCAATGAGATCAGCTTAAAAAAGTTGAACTTGTTTTTTTTTTGCGTTTTTAATTCAGGGCTTTTCAATTTACTTGTCTTTTCTTTTTTTGGTGTTTTGACTTTAGGGATTTTGAATTTGAAATTGTGTTTTCTGGCACTTTTAATTTAGGGCTAGTCAAGTTGAACTTGTATTTTTTGGCACTTATACTTGAGGGCCACTCCATAGACTCTTTCATTGTTTATTTAATTTTTGTTGTTTTGGTTGTCTTCAGTTCTTTTTGTTTTTTTTAATTTTATTTTTTCATTTTTTACTTATTTTTGTTTTATTTTATTTGTCTTTTTTAACCAAAAAAACAACATTTTTTGATATTTTGGTTGATTTCTGTTTTATTTTATTTTTTTGTATTTTTTTTAATTTTATTTTAGATTTTTATTTTATTTTATTTCATTTTTTTGGCAAACAACACTTGAAGTTGAATGGCACAAAGCACAACTACATTCAAGTTGTGTACAGCCCCACAAAACTCCAATGTAGTTGGGTGTTGTACCACACAACCCAGGCTGTTGTGTGGGGGCTGCACGACTAGACTTGAGTTGTATAGAGGCTACACAAATACAATAAAGCCATGTAGAAATCCACATGGCCCAAATGAGTTTTGTACAGGGCTAATTTGGGCTATGAATTTATCATCAACCAAAACATAATATTCAAGAAAATATACTAAAGAGTGAGAATAGCCAAGTTATGATAGAATATTTAGATTCCCCATCCAATTTTAGGTAGGATAAACCTCCAAGGCTAACCTTAAAATTCCACATTTTAATCACTCAACATATAATGCCAGAAGTATCACAAACCCACCTTGGCTCTTTTTGGAAATTTCAATATTGCACATGAAACATTATGTGGATTCTACCTGAATAAATTATGTCAGAAATGACGTTTTGTGTATAGTTCAAGAGTTATTTACTGAAAGCATTTTGTCAAATTTTTACACACAGCCAACTCCAAACAAGCCCACAGAAAGTAAAAAAGCTGACAGCTGTTCACCAATCTGTCAGAGCTGAAAAGTCACACAACACCCTGATAAGAGTGTCAAAAAAGAAATGGAAAATACATGCATTTGTAATATTCATTTCAATCCATCAGGAATGTCACCAAATACCATAGATAGTTTGAAAAATTTAATAAATAAAAGTGACAAATTATCAAGATATTATTTGAAGCTTTTTACAAGATCCCCAAACAGGACATAAAAAACTCATACAGGCTCTTCCTTCCAAAATATGTGATTCCTTTCCAAAATAGATAACATAGAAATGGCAAAAGGATAATATGAAAAAAATAAAAACTATCAAATGATACAAAGAATCACAATACAACTGTTAAAAGGATTTATACACAAACCAAAGGCACATCTCCCTTTCAATTATCATGAAATAAATACAAGGAATAATATATCCCTTGACAGGTGACATGGCCATCTGTCCCACACCACCCAAAACTACCTGTGGTCCATGCATGACTCCACTTCTGGGTCAACTTCACATCTCCTTCCCTCTTTTTACCTTGATAAAATGGAATTTGATAAAAAAAGGCCCCTTTTAGGCTTTATTCCCACTAGACTCATTATGATACCCATCCAGAAACCAACCCATAAAGGAATCAAGTATTTGATGAATACAAGTAAGTGATTGATGTATGTAGCCTTCCCATTTATTCAAATTCAAACCCTTAAAGATCAAAAATTTCACAATGGTAAGTCCTCAAGGAATCTAATTAGGTCCAAAAATCACCCTCTATTTATTTATTGCTGGTAACCTTGTATTGAAAATTCACCAAAAAATTTATTCCTGTTTGATCTGGCTGTTTTTCTACCCTGGAACAGCCATACCACATATTTTATGGGCAATTATTCCTTTTTCCAAAGCTTCCAAGGTCCCTGATGCACGGAGTTGAAGTTGAATCACCTGAAGAGTGGTTTTAAACATCCCAGATATAAATTTGCCCCCTTTTTTTATGTTAATATTAATTAATATTTTTATTGATCAAAACAAAACAAAATCCTTGACTAGGATTTATCTATATCTTTATGGATCATTGTGCATTATTTTTTAATAATAAATTTATTCTAAACACTATCAACTGTATTAGATAAAAAATTGCAATTTTCTTGCAATCCATTAGGCTGACAATTTGATGACTGGCCAAGAAAATTAATTAAAAACAAATCAATCCTTGGACCTTAATTAAATAATTATGCATCTTGATAACATATTAAAATTGATATTTATTCAAAATTTTCAAACATGATTTTATTCTTATTTCTGTAGCAGATATTTCAAAAATAAACCATAATTTATCCAATAATATCTCAAGATCCTGAAATCACAGAGTAAAGGAACTTTAGAGCCCCAAATGACTAACTAGGAACTTCTGCCTCCTTCTGATAAATTAAAAATAATTTTGAAAAACACCAAAATATGTGAACATGAGAAATGTGAAAGAAATATCAATTGAAACAATATTTTTAGGAAAAAACAGGCCTGGAAAAAATACATAAAAGCTTAATAGTTTCAAAATAAACAAAGAAAATGTAAAGTTTATAATGAGAAGCAAGGTTATTTGGAGAAGGAAGAAATATGGTAGGCTACTGAAGAGCCAACTGAGAAGTATTGATAAGGCTACAAAGAGCAAAGGTAAAAGGGAAAATACTTGTATATTCAAGTGGAACTGATATGTGTCAAATAATAAATCTTACTCTCACGTTCCCCTGTTTTCTTTCCTTATATTTCCTTTTTCTTTCTTTTCTTATTCTTCTTTTTTTCTGTTTATTCTTCTTTTCACACGGCTTTCTACCTGTCCCTGACTACTGTCACGATTCTTGGTCAACCAGTCTACTGTCACTCTTGCGCGTCTCTGACATCTGTCACCTGTCATTATTTACATTTCACATCAGTGTCGCTTCTTCCTTTCTTGCTCAATTCTCTTCTTGTCTTCTCACCTGAACAAGGAGCTCATAAACCAATACGAGGTTCATCAACAGTCCAACCCATCACCTTGAATTCTTCCCTTCAAGCTCATCTTCTTCTTTCATAACTTCTTATCAATTTTGTTTCTTTTCATTTGTTCTTTTCGTACTCTTTCAATAACTTCCATCCGACCTCTCGACCATCATCTGATCCAAATTCCAAACCTATCCTTGGCAAGTATTGACTGGTAAGACTCACTCTTGTCGCAGTCACTCACTGGTCAATGAAGTCTGATCTCTTCATCTCAATCTCTTTTAAGTCTTCCATTGTCAAAACTTTCTTCCTACTCTATCATCATCAACTCCATCTAACAGCAATCTTTTCAAGCTCTCAACATTCACAAGTTGCTCAATGTCTGTTCTATTTCTTAAAATCTTTCTTGTTCATTTTTCATTTGTTCTTTATTTCTTTGCTTCTTAACTGATGTCTTCTTTGACTCTCAGCCCTCTTAGTTCTTGAATTCTTCTGTGTCTTTTCAAGTAATTCAACAGGGTTAAAAGCCGAAAATCGATCCGACTAAACTAACCAATGCGATGGAGGGATCCAGTAACGATGGCTTCCGACAAATAATCCTTAAAGCCGCCCTCAAACCTGTTCCTATTCTCTCAGACAAAAATTACTCTATCTGGAAAGATAAGATTTCCATGCTCTTGGAACTTAAAGGAATAAAGGAAGCTCTTGAAGACGAATCAAAAAGTCTGAACCCAGCCGATGACATGGAGACCCGAGTGATCCTTCTTTCTTGTATTGATTCAATTACTCACAATAACGTGGTTAACCCGGCCAATATCTCTTCTGCTCAACTTCTCTGCAAAACCATCAAAGAGCGTTTTGCTTCCTCACAAACTGCCAACCAAGCCCGCGTTTTTAACAAGTTTCTGTATCAACAATTCAAGCCTGAAGTGATCAATATCTTCATAACAAAAACTAAAATCTCCCTTAAGAAGATGGTTGATGTAGGAATCGACCTTCCCGACAATATTCTCTCCTATCTTATTCTCTTTAAATTTCCTCCAACTCTACACTCTCTTTTCCAACAGATCATGCACTCTGACAAGATTGTTACTATGGATCTAGTCCTCAATCATGTTACACAATTGGATAACAAAACTAAGGTCAAAACCAAGGAAGCTAAACTCAAAGACACCGCTCTTATTTCCTCTCGACCTATTAAGAAACCTGTTCCAACAGAACTTTGATGCAGGAAGGGATATCATAATCCCCAATCTCCCAATCATCCTGAAAACAAGTGCTGGCATCTCCACAACCATCTCGCTCCCAATTGGTGGAAAGAGTCTCAAATTCGTTGGAGAGCACAATTGAATTCTTGATCAAAATTGAAAGAAGTTGCTCATTATGTTGCTCTTCTCTCTACCTGGATTGAAGAAATCAATCCAGTCAATTGAATCATCATGGATTCTGGTGCTTCATGTCACATGTTCAACTCAAAACTCTTCTTTAAATTTCTCAACAACCAAATCTCTGAGGACTTTATCAACACCAGGAAAGAAGGGGCTAAACTGCCAATCAGAGGCAAGGGTACTGTCAAGCTATCATGGAAAGGTTCATCCGTCTTGCTCAGCAACTGTCTCTACGTCCCTGATCTCGTGGTTAACCTCAGTAGCCCTGGTAAATTGATTTTGGCCAAAAACTGCTTGCTATCGTCCTCCAAGAATCAATTCACTCTCTTTGCTGGACGCATAATGGCCTTTTCTGGATTTATTCAAGAAAATTTATTTGTTCTTATTCCTCCTTCTCTAATTGGTCATAATACAAAATTCTGCCATCTCACGCTTAAAGACTCAAACTTGTGTCACATCAAATCCCTACATCAATCTTTCGGGAATGCTAGTCCTCTCTGTCTCAAGAATCTTTTCCCATCATTATCCGCCAGTGCTCTCTCCAAATTTCAATGTGAAGATTGCGTATTCTCTAAAATCTCAAAAACTCCATTCAAGAATACTTCAAAACTTGCTTCAAAACCATTCAAACAACTTCATATTGATTTAGTCGGTCCCATTACCCCCTCATCTTGGAACAATATGAACTATATCATGACTATTGTTGATACATTTTCTGGGTACATCGCCGCAATTCCTCTTCAGTACAAATCAGATGCTTGCCAGCAACTTATAGTTATTTTGAATCATGAGAAACAAAAATGGGACCAATTTCCAGCTACTATCTGCACTGACGGCGGTGGGGAGTTTTCTTCATCCAAACTCAAAAATTTCTTCAACTCAAATTCTATCCAACATTTAATTTCTGAACCTTATCATCATGAACATAACAGAAAGGTCGAAAGAGCCAATTGAACACTCACCAAATCTATGACAGCTATTCTTTGATTCTCTAATCTGCCTCTCAATCTTTGGGCGAAAATTGCCAAGTCAGCCAGTCTTTCTTTAAATCAAATTCCCAAGTCTCCACATTCATCTTCTCCTTATCAACTCTTCACCAACAAATCTCTTCCAACTAGTTACTTCCATCCAATTGGTTCCAAGCTTGTCTATCTTGATAACAAAATCAATTGTGGCAAAAAATTCAAGGATTGTGGGCTTCCTGGTACCCTTGTGTGCTACAACCCAAATTTTCTATCCTATCAAATTCTAAAACCTGACAATTCAATTGTTTCCTCTAAACACGTCCACTTTCTCAAAACCGACTTTTGTCCCCAGGTTCGAGATGATTCCAATATTGCCAAAGACCACTTACAAATTAAAATGGATGACGATCTCTTTGACGTTCCTTCAAACCCTCCTCTTCCAATTTCTCCTATCATTGCCTCTCAATTGAATCCTACAATCAATGACCCTGCTTCCTCTACGGTTCTTTCTCCTGACACTCTCGATGAATCTCACTCCGACTTCAAATCTGCCTCCTTGAATGAACTTGCTCAACAGCTGATCCCCAGCTACTCTCTTCGCAATCAATCTATCTTGAAACCTCCTCAACAATATGGTTATCACCATTATTATGTTCCCAGAACTTACAAGCAAGCAAAATCTTGCACCAACAGTCAAAAATGGGAAATCTCTATGGACGCCGAACTTAACGGTATTGAGGCCCTCAACGTGTGGGATGATTATGAAGGACCTGATCCCAATAATCCTCTCAACACCACGTGGGTTTACCGCCTTAAGGATAACTGTCATGGAGACCCGTTGGTTTAGAAAAGTCGGCTATGCGTTCAGGGTTTTGATCAGATTTACAGCATAGATTTTCAAGATACTTTCTCTCCTACAGGAAAGGCTGCCTCTCTTTGCATTGCTCTTCTTTTTGGTTTATTTCATTCCCTTCCCATTTCTCAATTTGACGTAAAGAGAGCTTTCCTCCATGCTCCTCTCTCTGACAAGGTTATCATCAACCAACCAAAAGGGTCTAACAGAAAATCCAAATTTCTCATCCTTTGAAAATCTCTCTACGGATTAAAACAAGCACCTCTCAATTGGTTTCATACTCTTACTTCTTGGATTCGAGAGCAAGGTTTTCACGAATCTATTTCCGATCCCTGTCTTTACATTCATCCAATTTCAAACTCTGTTCTTTTCTTTCATGTTGACAACCTCATACTCGTCCGTCTTGGGGATAACTTCAAGTGTAAGTTTTTGAAGCGCTTTCCCAACTCAAATCATCATGAACCAAACACTATCTTGGGGATGAAATACAAACGGATTGGCAATAAGATTCTTTTATCTCAACCCAAACATATCAAACACGGCCTGGAGGAGTTAAACATGACCAACTGCAAACCATTGTCCATTCCTCTCACCGCTAACATCAATCTGACTCCAGCTAGCAATGAAGAACACAACAAATTTTAAACTTTAAACATTAATTATCAATCTGCCGTGTTTCTCATTTATTATATTGCCTGTTTAACTCGTCCTGACCTGAGCTTTGCCGTTTCAAGTCTTGCCAGGTTCTGTAAAAAACCCGGAATTTGCCACTGGAGGGAAGTGAAAAGGTGCTGGAAATACTTGAAGGCTACAAAACATCTCAAACTCACATTACAAGTTCATCACTCCAACCCTCAGATTCAATGCTACAGCGATGCGTCCTGGAGTGACAATTTAGAAACAAGGAGATCCCAATCCGGTCATCTCTCTCTTCTTTTCAATTCACTCATATCCTGCAGCAGTTATCAACAACAAAATGTGACTCACTCCACAACGGAAGCCAAACTTAATCCTCTTGTTGACTCTTTTCTGGAAGCGATTTGGATGAGAGGGTTGGTTGCTGAACTCTGGAAATCAGAACCTCTTCCAAGCAAGCACTTCATAGATAATAAGGGCCTAGATGACAAGCTTAAGAAATTTGGTTGCAATTCGAAAACCCGTCACATAGACATCAAAACTAAAGCACTCAGAGAGGAACTCAAACTCGGAAGACTCTCCATTGAGTTCATCCCAGCAACCAATATGAAAGCCCACGGTCTCACTAAAGCCCTACCTCTTGCCTCTCTCATCTCTCTCTTATTGTTAATCAACCCTTCTTTTTCTACCCCATCTCCAGTCTTACCAGTCAGGGGGGGTGTCAAATAATAAATCTTACTCTCACATTCCCCTGTTTTCTTTCCTTATATTTCCTTTTTCTTTCTTTTCTTATTCTTCTTTTTGTCTGTTTATTCTTCTTTTCACATGGCTTTCTACCTGTCCCTGACTACTATCACGATTCTTGGTCAACCAGTCTACTTTCACTCTTGCGCGTCTCTGAAATCTGTCACCTGTCATTATTTACATTTCACATCAGTGTCGCTTCTTCCTTTCTTGCTTGATTCTCTTCTCGTCTTCTCACCTGAACAAGGAGCGCATAAACCAATACAAGGTTCATCAACAGTCCAACCCATCACCTTGAATTCTTCCCTTCAAGCTCATCTTCTTCTTTCATAACTTCTTATCAATTTTGTTTCTTTTCATTTGTTCTTTTCGTACTCTTTCAATAACTTCCATCCGACCTCTCGACCATCATCTGATCCAAATTCCAAACCTATCCTTGGCAAGTATTGACTGGTAAGACTCACTCTTGTCGCAGTCACTCACTGGTCAATGAAGTCTGATCTCTTCATCTCAATCTCTTTTAAGTCTTCCATTGTCAAAACTTTCTTCCTACTCTATCATCATCAACTCCATCTAACAGCAATCTTGTCAAGCTCTCAACATTCACAAGTTGCTCAATGTCTGTTCTATTTCTTAAAATCTTTCTTGTTCATTTTTCATTTGTTCTTTATTTCTTTGCTTCTTAACTGATGTCTTCTTTGACTCTCAGCCCTCTTAGTTCTTGAATTCTTCTGTGTCTTTTCAAGTAATTCAACAATATGAAGAGGAGGAAAGGACACTCCGGTTTAGTTGTCTTGCAATCAGATGATGTTCATTCACGGTCCAAAGGAAGGACCAGTATTTATAGACAAATAGAGAACCCCAAAGGGGCCTTAGGCAGAAGGTTATAGAAAACTAGAGAGCCCCAGAGGGGGCCTAAGAAATTTTTAATGAGATAACAAAAACATTAAGACAGAAATAAAGTAACTAAATTTGTTAGTTACAGAATATGAACATAAAAAAAACACCACCTTGACTGACAAATTTTGGATCCAATTAAAACCAGAAAACATTCCAGTGATTCATGATAAATGAGAGGAGAATATGAGAATTGAGGAATATATCACAAGAAACCACCTTTTCAGGATTTGAGATGGGGAAATGATTGCCAATTTTAAGAGGAGCAACAAGGACCTCAGGTATAGTTGCCTAGCATGATATGGGAAATGATAGCCTATTTTAAGAGGAGCAAAAAGGACCTTGGGCATAGTTGCCTAGCATGATATGGGGAATGATAGCCTATTTTAAGAGGAGCAACAAGGACCTCAGGCATAGTTGCCTATCTTAATGGGGAAGAATGATATGATGATGATGATGATGATGATGATGATGATGATGATGATGATGATGATGATGATGATGATGATGATGATGATGATGATGATGATGATGATGATGATGATGATGATGATGATGAGGGTAATTGTATAGCTTAATGGGTGAGAATGATATGATGGTGATGATGATGGTGATGGTGATGGTGATGGTGATGGTAATGGTGATAGAGATGGATTTGGAATGTAGTAGTGACATTTGTTGAATAATGATGGTGGATGATAGCATGTAATGGTAATGAATGTGATTATGGTAAAGATGGAAGGTGGATAGTAGGGAGATATTTAGATAGTATTGAATAAAAGAGGAAGGGATTCCAACACACCAGCCTGTTCAATACTAGATGAGGAATTTTGGCATGTTGTTGAAGTTGATTGTTGAGGTAGATGATGATAACAGTGTTGAGAGTTATTTGTTGTTGATATGGTTGGTGTATGGAATGATGATTGGATTGGATTTATGATGGGTGTATCAATGTGGGAGATGGAGCAAGTAGAGAAGTAGCAGGTGAAGCCGATGAGATGAATGGGAGCAAGTGAGAGGTGATGAAGCATGATGGTTGGAGCAAGCAAGTGGTGATGTAGCATGAGGAGCAGATGAGATGAAGCAAGGAGAGAATTGGTGCGCAGAGCAATGGGAGAATGGAAAGGGTGACAGGATGGGCCAAATTAATGGACCACCCTAGTGGTTGATCAAGGTAATGATGGTAGTAGGTTGTATTGGTTGATGAGAGGAGCAATTGATGGATGAGATGGTAATTTTGAAGAGTGGAGCAATGATGGATGGATTTGGTATAGGAGGTTGGTGGTTGAGGGAGCACAAGGGTGAGGAGAAGGAGATTGCAAAAGGAAGGGAAAAAAAGTTGCGAGTGAATGTGAAAGCAAGGTTGCAGAATGTTGAGGAGAGGTCCCAGAATGTAAGCAAGCAAGTTTGCAGATTTGGTGCAGGCAAGGTGGGGATGAGAAGAAACCAAGCAAGGGAAAGGTGGAAGAGCAAGGAGAGGAGTGCAAAGGTGGAGGAAATTTGTTTCAAGGTTGCAGGATGAGTGCAAACAAGGTTGCGAGGGGAGGAGGGAGCAAGCTTGCTAGTGAGAAAGCAAAAGAGAGATAGGAATGCAGGAGGAGTGTGCAAACAATGTTGCAATTGAGTTGGAGGAGAGAGTGAGAAGCAGAAATGGTGTTGCAAGCAAGGTGGAGATGGGCAGCAAATGGAATTGCAAAAGAATCAAGACCGCAAGATGAGTGCAAACAAGCTTGCAAGGAGAAGGAGCGGATGAGTGAGGAGGAGTGTGTGAATTATTTTGAAAGCAATCTGATGAAGAGTAAGCGGATTATCAAGTCACAAGGGAGGGGGTTGAGCATGAGAAAGCAAGAGATTTCATGACGGATGATGGGGGAAGGATTGAAAACAAGTTCGCGGCTGAGAGGACAAGGCAAAGGAGGCCTTGATGGGGTGGAGGTGAGTGGTGAATGAGGTTGCCAGAATGGGTGCAAGTAAGGTTGCAGATTGAGTTGGAGAGAAATCAAGATGGAAAAGTGGTAGAGGAGATTGGATGAGCAAATGGAGCTATCAAACTGAACCAATTTTGAATGAAGGTTGATTGGTTGGGATTGATAGGATGATGGAAAGTTTTGAAAGAGGATCAATCAAGCAGTGAGGGAGAAGGTAGCGGGGAATGCAAGAAGTTGCAGCGGGCAGAGGAAGTGATAGATTGTGATGGAAGGGAGCAATGAGCAGAGAAAAGTGATGTAAGGGAGCAAAGCAGAGGGTGGTGATGAAGATGCAAAGCAGGTATATTTACCAGGCCATTGATAGATCCAGATGAACATTGTGAACATTTGATTGGGGGGCCTGACTCAGTGGATCATCAACAGTTGTAGATGGCGCCAATGAGGATATTGAGAAGGATGGTGCCCAGAATTGAGAAGACCGGTTTCCATATGAAGATGAGGGAGAGGATCAAGGTGAGATGGAAGAAGGGGAGTGAGGAAAGATTTCAAATGTTGAGTTTGAGATTGGTGAGTTTGGCTTGAATGGAGATAAGGGAATGTACATTATTGGAGGATGAGATTGAGTGAAGATGGAGGTCAGAGATATTGATGAGAGGTCAGGCAATTGAGAAATGATGATTTTGGAAATTATAGATTGATTCAGGTGGCCAATATCCAATTGAAGGCGCCAATTTGAGTGGGGAAAAATCCAGGAAGCCAGAGCCATGGTTGGAGGATGAGCTGGGGGAGCAAGCTCAAACCGCAATAGTTGACAGCAATAATCCTTATGAGTGATACCTGCGGGGCCGTTCTACTGTCATCAAATTTAAATGAATTAGTCTTGAGAGATATGTTAGGATAGAGATCTGAGTTAGACTTGATTTGAGAGAGAGAGAATTTGATCTTGCAATGGATGAGACAGGATATGAGATGGCAGGAGAACAATGGAGGGGAGAATTGGAGCAAAGAATGTGGAGCAAAGCAGATACTGAGGAAATAGCAATGAAGGGTGATAGGATGCCAGTAGCTGGTATGGTATAGAGAGGGTATAGGATGGGATAGGAAGGGGGATGTGGGGATGATGTCCATTTGGGCCCAAGTTCCAAGATAAAGAAAGATGATAGTTTATCAGTCTTGGTTTTGGCTTCCAATGGGATCAGTTTGTCTGGAAGGTCATCCTTGTCATCATCCTTGGACTTGTAGTGGCGTTGTTTGGGAGATTCTCAGAGGGCTTGAGTGGTAGACAATGATTCCCAGTTGGTGGCACTGGTGATGGAGAATGAGGGCTGAGGCTGAGCACCAGATGAGTGGGAGATAAGAAATGAGGTTGAGTTGGTTGAGGAAGGACATAAGAAAGATTGATTGTGAAGGTTTTGAATGAATGTGGATTGTTGAAGATGATGGAAGAAGGGATGGAGAGAAGGGACAGAATCGGATAGTGAGGATTATGAAGAGCATAGAATTGATGAGATTGGCAATGAGACAACCAGTTGGAAAAATGAATTTGAATGGATGACTTAGTGGGATGAGTTTTGTCTTTTAAATGTGAAAAGTTTAAAATGAGAAGCAAGGTTATTTGGAGAAGGAAAAAATACAGTAGGCTAATGAAGAGCCAAATGAGAAGTATTGATAAGGCTACAAAGAGCCAAGGGAAAAGGGAAAATACTTGTATATTCAAGTGAAACTAATTGAAGAGGAGGAAGGGACACTCTGGTTTAGTTGTCTTGTAATCAGATGATTTTCACTCACGGTCCAAGGGGAGGACCATTATTTATAGACAAACAGAGAATCCCAAAGGGGGCCTAAGGCAGCAGGTTAGAGATAACTGAAGAGCCCCAGAGTGGGCCTGCCTAAGACATGGGTAATGAGATAATGAAAAAAATTAAGAAAGCAATAAGGTAAATAAATTTTTTAGTTACAGAATATGAACATAAAAAAAAAACAACAGAAAATATAACCAACAAAAATCAAGCTGAAAGGTTTTAATTTGGTTTTTTTTTGAAAAATTAATAAAAATTAGTTAAAAATTCAAATAGAAATACAAAAAATATTAATTTTATTTTTTTTAATGGTGAAAAACAAAGAAAAATCCATTGCCACTTTTCCTGACATTTTTTAATTGATAAGGAAATTCCTGAAAACCCTGCGCATCAAAGAATTTCTGATTGGGTCTAAAATTTTATTGGAAACTATAAAGACACTCCTGGAATCCCTTTATCAGACAGATGCAACCCAGATAAGGTTATTTTATCTGCAAATCCCAGTATTAATGATTATTGAACCAGAAAAATAATAAAAAACCTTTTTTTGAAAAAAATATATATTTGATTTTTTTTCAAAAAAGACTCATTGACTTTTTTTTTGAAATCCATTGAAATAGACCCAAGGCACATTCCACAGGATGAAAGCAATCATATGGATATTTTTTCCCTGAAAGGCGCTCCAGAAAGACCTACCACAGAAGCAATGAGGGTTATCAGAAGCACAATTTAAAAATCACTGGAAATCGACCAGGAGCCCATAGCTCCCAAAAATGACTACAAAATTGTTGGAGACTGCTCCAAGAAACCAAGCCCTATTGTGGGTGCGCCCAGGTTTGAGTCTTCCTCCCCCAAAGCTAAATTCAGTCAAAGATTCCAGAATCATAGCCTCAATGAAGGAAATAATCCTCCATTAGGGAATGTCAAAGTTAGAAAATTGGCCATTAGAAACCTGCCTTTTTTCATGAAACCATCATTTTTAATGGTGGGTTTCTGAAATACACTAACCCCTTAACTGATGTATTTTGAAGTGGTGGATTTCAAACATCAAATCTGCCCTTTATGCATGATCATCTATTCACCATCCATCAACATGTAAAACACCCATCCACACCTCCACATCATTTTTATCAAAACCAAAAACTTATACCAGCACCCCATACACCTTCTCATCACTTCAAATCATAGACACCAACCCTCCCCAAACTGTTCAATTTTCAGCATGTCAAGAATTACCTCCAGGAAGCTAGTGGAAAATGGAATGAAGCTGAATGAACTAATTCTCTATTGGAACACCGCTAATTAATCCCCCAAAAACATCAATTTCACCATCCTTTGTAAAAACAGAAGACGCTAAACCTCCTCCCTGAATTAAGCTTCCATCAACTATTTCAAACTTCTTTATAATCATTCATGAAACCTTTGGAGATGATTTAGAACCATCCTGTCTTCCAGAATTAATTTTTGAATCCCCAACGCAATCCTGCTTTCCAAATTGCTGTTGTTCTTTGTTGGTTTTTATCCAATGGTGATTGTGCTGCTATTCATCAATTTGAAAATATTTTCTCTATTGGATATGGAACATTCAACTTGCACACCCAACATGTTATCAATTCTGTCCTAATATTTTTTTTCTCACTCCTATTCTGGCCAAAAAAGGAAGAGCACATGGAGATCTCACATGTGATGGGGACTGAAGTTTTCAATGTTGTATTGGATTTGTTGATGGAACCACCATCCCTTTGAGTCAAAAACCCAAGCTTGATGGAAAACACTACTTTTATGGGAAGAAAAGGAAATCCAATATCTTAATAGAAATTTTTTTCCACAAAACTGACCAACCATGCTTCCTTTGTTCATATAGACACTCCATTGCTGTTAAACTTGTTTGAAACAACAGCGAAAAATTCATTGCCCTCCATGCTGGCCTTTCAGGTTCCTGTCATGATTCTTATGTCTACAGCCAAATGCAGATTTCTCAGAAACCTGAGAGCTAATTTTATGAAGACCAATACCTTCTTGCTGACTCTGCTTATTCCAGTGGTAAATATGTGGTTCCAGCATACCGCAATGTTTGGTCCAATGATCAAGCCAAAACTGATTTCAACTATAAACTTGCCCAATCAAAAGTTTTTATTGAGCATGCCATAGGAGTCCTGAAAGGAAGATGGGCCAGCTTAAGAGAAATGAAAAGCCAGCTACAAAATTTTAAAGAAATGAAGGTACTCATTAAATGGATTTTCTGCTGTGTTATTCTCCATAACTTATTGGTCAACATCAAAGATGAATGGGATGAAATATTTGAAGATGATGTGCCTGATCCTTCTCAAATCATTCCAGTATTATCTCATCAATCCTCTTTTGCCATGTGAGAGAAAATTCTACCTTTCACCCTTGCTCACTCTGAATCATGATGGTCTGAGATCGGACTTGGTGAAGAGAAAAACACAAGTATGTTTTTTTTTCTTTTTTTCACACCACAACGACTTACTTAATCTTTTCAGTAACCCACAAGTGGACCCCAGTGACCTTCACCACTGTGCCCCTCCTCCTCCTCTCCCAGTCATTGGACTCAACCACTCACCACCCTCTTCCTCCTCTCCCACTCATTGGACTAAACCAATCATCCTTGTTCTCCTCCTCACCTCCAAAAACCACCAACCCACCATCAACATCTCCTTATCTCAACTTCCTTTTTGATTTCCTTGCTAACACCCCCCCCTTACATCTCCCATTTATGTTTCCAGCCCACCCAGGTATGCCCTCCCCCCTCCCTCTCAATCCACCCCCCCTTGTCAAAATTGTGCTAACCACTGCCCTTGCTTCCTTGCTCCTTGGCTAACTGCAGCTCCCCCTTTTTCTCCTCCCTTCTGGGCCCACAAGACCCCCCCCACAGCCAATGCCAAGCAAACCCACCTCCATCCTTGGCCCATTAACCGGCCCCCCCATCCTTGACAACCTTGACTGATTGACTGCCCCCCTCCTTGAACTGATTGCTTCCCCCCCTCTCCAAAAATTGAGTGGCCAACAGAAAAAACCAACTGAAAACTGGCCCCCCCATCTTTGGCAACCTTTACTGATTTACTTCCCCCCCTCTTGAACTGATTGCCCCCCCCTCTTCAAAAATTGAGCGGCCACCAGAAAAAGCCAACTGACAACTGCCCCCCCATCTCCAACCAACAATGGCCCCCCCAACTCCAAAAATCAACCAGCCGCCAGAAAAAATTGACCAAAAACTGGCCCCCCCTATCTCCAACTGACAACAGCCCCCCCAACTCCAAAAATCAACCAGCCACCAGCAACAATTCACCAAAAACTGGCCCCCCCTTTCTACTGGCCCCTCCTTTCTTCCCCCCTCATCTCCAAACAAGAATGGCCCCCCCACACTCCAAAAATTGACCAATAACCCTCCCCCCCATTTCAAACTGACAAAGCCCCCCCCACTCCAAAAATTGATCAACAACTGCCCCCCCCACCTGAAACCAACAACAGCCCTCCCCCCCATTTTCTGACCAATTGAAATCCACCTCTCCAACAATTGACTGCCCCCCATCTCCAACCACCAACCATGCCCCCCCCCCTCCTTGAATGAGCAACCCAGCCTTTCCCCCCAAAGACTGGTCAACCTCCCCCCCCACTTTTTTCTTGGCCAAAGAAATGGCACCATCCTCCCCACTCCCACCACCACCATCCTTGCCACTATAATTGCCACCATCCTCCACAAGGCCTATTATAAATGTGGTGAAGCCTTGAACCAAAAAAAAGTGAGTGAAATTACCCCCATTTCTTCCTTGGATGTCCCCCCTGCTTCATCATCCCTATGGTGCCTGTTGACTTTATTATACCATCAGTATCACAGCCATTGGGGGAGTGATTCAGTCCAATCCTTTGAATTTACCCCTACTTCATTTTCCCTATGGTGTCTGTCAACTTGATTATACAATCAAGATCAAGGCCATTGGGAGGGTGATTCAGTCCAATCCTTGTATTTTTTCACCATTGTCTCCTCACTTTTTGATAAACCCGTCTCATTAGTACCATCTACCTCAGTCTTAAGTGTGACAAAAAGTAAAGAAAACCATCAAAAGTGCAATCCACTTACCACCTCCGGCTTGTGCAATAACCTTCCAATCTCTGCAACACCTTGCAGTTTGTCAACCATCCATTTGGACATTGCTCCATCTCTCCTTGGGTTTCTTAGCCCTCAGACTTCCATTATTGGTTATTCTACTCTTCCGGCTTTCAAAATCATTAAACCAGATCAATTTTATAGTTCCATCTTCTGACTAACACCCTCCCCTGAATTTTAACTTCTGTTACTACTTTTTTTCATTTGCAGTGTCATCTCATGTCATTCCTTCATGAATTGCATTTACTAGGCTACATAGGCCCACGGTTTCCTTGTCTTGCACCCATGCTATGACTCCAGATATGTTGTATTTTTCAATTTCATCTTCCTTTCACGTTCCTGTCATTCATTGCATCACGCTCTCTAGCTGTAGAAGACTTTCCATCAGGTTTTATCTAGTCACTCTGGATTACCTTATAAGGACTCACTCCTTTCCTTCAGATTGTTTTCTCAGTTAGTTAATTTCATATTCTTTAAGCTTTGCTAACAAACTACCATCACATCTGGCCTTGACTTAGTTTCATCTCTATGGAAAAACTCCATCCCTCTTACTACTTGCTGTTAACCATATCTTGCAGTTAGCACCTTGCTAACTTTCACTTGTCCTTGCACTTAGCTTTCTCCCTTGCGCTCACAATCACCTAAAGATCCCCTCCATTACGTGGGGTGGTCTTGTGACAGTAAATTAACTAACTCAAATCATCTATTATAGACTGAAAATATTTCATTTTTTACAATTTCATGTACTCGCTTGACTGTAAATGCTTCCCTAACTCCTTACAATGATGATATCAACAGGTTAGGGAGATCCAGCGTTTCTCAGGCCATATAAACCTTAGATCCTGTTCCCTCTTTCAAATCCCCTTCAGTTGAACCACTTGATGACCCCTTAGCCAAAAGGCTCATGTCCAAAGCTCCCATGGAACCCCTCAAGCAAATTGAAGATTCCAACCACTCCTGAAATGAAACCTTGACTTGTGGTAGGAAAAGGCCTAGCCAAAATTCTCCCAAGTTGGAAGCTCAGGAGTTCATCTCTATGTTTTTCAAAGCTCTCAACAAAGATACTTTGCCTCCTAGTGCAAGCACTCCAATCTTTTGCACTCCAGGCATGACGCAGCCTGACCACTTCAATGGGGAGCATCCACATAAGCTCTGCTCCTACCTACAGTTGTGCAAAATCATCTTCTCCAATGACCCCAACAACTTCCCTTCCAACCATCAAAAATTCATTTATGCATCTTCCTTCCTAGGAGGTAGAGCCCTGCAATGGTTCAAACCATACCTTGAATTATTAGATAATACTAGTCCCGCTTTTATACTCAAAAACTGGAACAAATTTGAGAAACAACTGTTCACCTTGTTTGGAAGCCCCAATAAAGTTTGCAAGTCCAAGTACAAATTAAATAGCTGGGTGATGAAGGAAAATATTAGGGCTTCTATCTGCATCTCTCAATTCTGAATGCTGCAGTCCTGCATCCAGTAGAACAAAGTGGCACTCCTCTCAAATTTCCAAAAGGTTTTACTTGCATGCTTGATCAAGCCGCTTGAAGTTGGGGAAATAAGACAACCTCCCTTCAGAAGATAATTGACCGGGTGATCAAGCTTGATAATGGCTATCACAACAAGAACTTCTTTCAACAAAATGATCATGGACAGTCCACCTTGGCCCCAAAGGCGGAAAACTCTTCAAAAAAAACAACAGAAGAACCCAAAGCAAAGAAAATCGACCTCAAATTTGAACTCCAACCCAAAAGGGGAGACCGCCACCAAAACTCCAAAGTTCCTGGATACAGAAACCAGGATGCTGAAGAACAAGGAATGGTTAAGGAGGGAAAATGCAGGGTTGCGTATGTATTGCAGAGGTAGTCATGATTTTAATAGTTTTGCAAAGCGGCTAGCGCGCAAAGCGGCTAAGCTTTCAAAAAAAATTTATGGTATTTTTTCTGATACTTGCAAGGGAAACTACCCATTATATAAACAGAGAGTCAATCTTTGCACTTGTGAGTCACTGTGTTCTCCAAGTTGGAGATTTGTATTTTGCCATTCTGACAACACTGCTCACCAAGTTTTAATTGATTCCAGCACTAATTTTTCTTTTATAAGTCCAGCATTTTCCACTTCTAACAATCTTACACGTTCTAAGGTAGCAAAATTCCCCATCTATCTAGTAATTATTGCAAACAAGCTGTCTCATTGGGTTACCCATAAGGCAAAATGGACATTCAAATTTTCCAATTTCCCCAGCTTTGAATGGAATTTGCTTGTCTTGGATATCCCTGGAATGGACAATACCATTCTAGGCCATGACTTCCAAGTCTACCGGAATCTGGATGTGAATTGGAAAAAAGGAGTAATTATTATTTGCACCTTGCATCCCCAGAAAACTAAACCTTCCATCAACCAGGAACTAAACAGCCTACCTGACACTGTCATTGAGTTGGATGACACTTTTCCACTAGGAGATTTGCAATATCCTGACTTCCATTCCCAAGTTCCCCCTTCAGATTAGGAGTTATTGCTTATTTTACTTACCTCTTCCTTATTTCTTTAAAGAGAAACAGGCGCCTACCAAAAGGTGTATTTTGAGCTCCTTAATCCTCTTGCATTGTGCAAATACCTTGAACCCTGTTTTAGAAGATGATGATGAGTTTGAAGATTTAGAAATCATTCAAGAGTCTTTACCTACATTTTATCATGACTTTGCTGACGTCTTTTCAGTTTTTAAATCTGATAAAATTCATCCATCCCGTTCATATGATCACAAAATTGAACTTACTGGTCCACCACCAGCACCTGGTCCAGTCTACTCTCTCTCTCAAAGCAAGAATAAATCTTGCTTCAAGAATACATTGCCGAAAATATATCAAAAGGATTTCTTTGAACAAGCAATTCAAACACCAGCTTTCCCGTCCTATTTGTTCCAAGGAAAGTCAGCTTCCTTTGCCTTTGCATTGACTATAGGAAACCAAACCAGGTAACCCAGAAGAATGCCTACCCATTACCGCCTATGTCGCACCTCCTCACTCTCTTCCACAGAGCTGCTTGTTTCTTTAAGTTAGACCTTTGAGGTGCCTATAAATTTATTTGCATTTCAAAGTTTCATGAGTAATTGATGGCAATGCAAACCTGTTTTGGAAGCTATGAGTATACTTTCATGCCTTTTTGCCTCTGTAACTCT
The DNA here is from genome assembly GCA_025617555.3 of Puccinia polysora. NCBI lineage: Eukaryota > Fungi > Basidiomycota > Pucciniomycetes > Pucciniales > Pucciniaceae > Puccinia > Puccinia polysora. Next base: position 27,955,822 of record CM062618.1, read on the forward strand.
CCTTCCACTTTTCAACATTTTGTTAATGATTTTTTGCCAACCTTGTAGAGAAATAAATTGTGGTATATCTTGATGATATACTTGTCTACAGGAAAACTCTGAAAGAGCACGTTTCCCATGTGCAAGAGGTGCTGCAGAAACTTTGAAAGAATAACCTGTTTGAAAAAGCCTCTAAGTGCCAATTTCATACTCAATCCTGTTAGAGTTTGAGTTTTCTCTTATGTGACTTTCACTGGAGTTCAGAGTACCATTGATTTGATTGATTTGATCTTATTATTGTTAACCTTCAATTACTAAAACAACAGGTAAAATGTAACTGGGCTGTGTTGTAGTATTGTGATTATCAGACTGTTTAGTCATGGCTATCAGACTCTTTAGTCATAGCATTTCACTTACCATGTCACTTAAACTGCTTATGCTAATTTTACCTTATTGATTTTGTACTCAACCACTTGTTGGCCAATCATGTATTTAGTCTATTTAAACCATGGTGCTATCAAGTGGAATTCAATCATCTGTTCAGCCAACACATTAACCGGAGTGTCCTTTTCTTCCTGATCTCAGGTCCGTTACGCTTGACGTTATAAGCTCCTTTCACTCATTCTTTAATCCTTTCTTCTCACTAGAGCTCAAGCTCTCTTTACTTTTTAAAAATCCCTTCAATTTATAGGTGTAATATTTTTGCAGCAGGGAATAGCCATGGACCCAGCCAAGAGCCAATGCATATTGGACTGGCCCGCACATTCTTCTGTTAAATCCCTTCAAGTTTTTCTTGTTTTCATTAATTTTTGCAGGAGGTTTATTGAGCACTACGCCAAGAAGACCGTGAATCTTACTAACCTTCTTCAAAAAGAAACTCATTTTCTTTTGACAGAAAAAGCCTCTTTGGATTTTGAAGCTCTGAAAAAAGATTTTATGACTGCTTGGATACTTGCTCACTTCAATGAGCAAGCTTGCACTATTGTGGAAAGGGACGCAAGCGACTATGCAATTGCAGGAGTAATTTTGCAGTTTTCCTCTTCTTCTAATCTGTTTCATCCTTTTGCCTTTGAGTCTTTAAATTTTCTTGCTGCAGAGCTTAACTACAAGATTAATGATGAGGAACTTCTTGCAATTGATTATTGCTTTAAAAATGATGTTCATAACTTTTGAGCCTTGTGGAGCCTTTTGAGGTTCTTACTAATCATAATTCTCTTAAATATTTTATGAGCTCAAAATTCCTCAAACGCAGACAGGTGCAATGGGCCAAATACCTCTCCAAGTTCAGCTTTACAATCACTTACGGCCCTGGGAAACAAGCAGTTGTTCCTGATGCTTTATCACATTGGGAAAAAGTTTACCCAGGGGGGGGGAGCACCTTGGAAGAAAACAATCCTGAAAACATTAGGAAACTTTTCTCTTCCAATCAATCCAACCAACTCAACTCAATAATCACCCAAATTTGAGACAAAGATTCCAAACTTTTACAAGCCCATCTCAACAAAACCAAGTGTAAAAAGCTTTGAAAGAGTGCAAATTCACCTTCAAGCGATTATGGTAAAGATGAAAACAGTTATTTAGTTAATAAAGATTGTATAGTAGTTCCCAATAATCCTTGCATTAAGTTAGAAATCTTCAAGTCTTGGCATGATTCTCCGCTTGCTGGTCATCATGGTCAGGATAAAACGTACCAGTTGATTGCACAAGACTTCTATTGGCCTGGTATGACCATAGAAGTAAAATACTATGTTAGCGCGTGCTGTGATTTTAATTGTAAAAATTCCTTGAATCACTGGAAGTATGGGCTTCTTCAGCCACTTCCAATTCCGCCTATTCCTTGGCAATTGTTGTCTATGTATTTCATTTCTCAATTACCTCTTTCTAATGGTTATGATTCTATTCTAGTAGTAGTAGATTGCTTCTCAAAAATGGCTTTGTTTCTTTGCTCTACTGTAATAGCCTCTTCAGAAGAACTAGCTAATCTCTTCATATACCATGTCTTTTTGAAGCATAGTCTCCCTGATAAAATAGTTAGTGATGGTGGATCATTGTTTGTTTTAAGTTTTTGGACCTTTCTTTGTCAGCATTTGAAAATCACTTGAAACTTATCAACAGCTTACCACCTGCAAACAGATGGGAAAACCCAACAAGTAAATCAGATCCTTGAACAGTATCTTCAATTTTATGTTGCCTATAAACAGGAAAATTGGTTGCAATGGCTCGCACTTGCCAAATTTGCATAAAACAACTCCACTCACGCCTCAACCAAACAGTTTCCCTTTCAAACTTTTTATGGAATAAATCCAACTCTCAGTTCAATTCACATAGAACCACTTCTCAAACCGCTACAGAATATCTCACTCTCATTCAATTCCTCCAATTGAAACTCCAATCCAACCTCAAAGCAGCAAACAAACGCTACAAGGAGAAAGCAGACCAACTTTGCAATTTGGCACCAGCCTTTGCTGTAGGAGACCAGTTTTGGCTTGATGCTTGCAAAATTTTCAGCACTTGTACTACCAGGAAACTCTCTGAGAAGAAGATTGGCCTTTTTAAAGTAGAGCCAGTCATCTCCCCTTATGTGTTTAAAATTTCCTTACCTGAAAAATGGAAAGGTATCCACCCAGTCTTTCATGTGTCTCCCCTAGAACCTGCTCAATTATTATACCCAGGAAAGGCTAATCTCCCTCCAGAATCCGTAAATGTTCAAGATCACTTAGAGTAGGAAGTAAGCCGTATTCTGGATTCCAGGGTATGCAAAGGAAAGCTTCAATACCTTTTCAAATGGACTGGCTTCCAGTCCAACAAAGATTGCACCTCATGGGAACCAGACCATCAACTTTGCAATTCTCCCAACTTGTTGCAAGACTTCCGCAAAAATTACCTGCATAAACATTGTCAATCTTAAATCCCATTTACTTTCCATTCCATTCCATGTGTATTCCAATCCCATTCCGTCTCATTCCATCTATTCCCTCCTCAATTCCTCAATCCTCTTTCTACCATCCTTTCCCATTCCTGTTCTTACCTCTTTCCTTACATTTCTCACAACATTGTTTGAAATTCCATTTGTTATTTCATTTACTTCTATTTCAAAAAATCATTCTCTCTTTTAATTAAAATATTAAAATAAATATATGTATAATAAATAAAAATAAAAAATAAAATTTTTTTAAAAATTCCTTTTTACCTCTTCTTCCACATTTTCCCAATTATTGTTTAATTTGGCCATTATCTCTCTAAAATATTCAAAATCCTCATTGCTTATTAGGCTAGACATCCTTTGCATCAAGCACACTTGTGCAACCAACACCTTCCAAAGACCTCTTTGCACTTTTCAATAGGAGTCATCTTTTGCCTGGCATTCCATTTTTCTTTGTCCATCTGCACCTCATGAGGCCTCTTCTGCCAAACTCTTGAAAAACCTGCACCAATATTGCTGGTCAACCGCCTTGCATCAGTTTCAATTGAGACCACAACCTGCACCTTGGTCACCTTGCCTTGGCCCTCCATTCCATTCCCTTCCGTCCCATCTCCTTTTTTTCCAATTTCCTCTTCTTCCTTCCTATTTCTTTCAGTTCCTCCTGCTTTTGTTTCCTACATTACATGTTCTCCTCCCAATTTGACTTCTCCTGAAACTCACTCTTTACCTTGCACCTTGGTCCCTTGGTTCATCTCAGATTTGGTTGGTGGTCCAAAGTAAGGTGGGGGTGGTGGTGTATTAGTAGCATAGCATAACGACTGTGGTAACAATAGAAAAAATTCATTTAATTAACATCCCCACATTATATTAGTCATTATTCAATTTCTCACCTGGTTTTTGCACCCCAAGAAAATCTATCTCCGGCAGTGGCAGGATATGATAATTAACCCAAGGAGCCATCCTATGAATTTGAACTTTGCTTTTTGGTGCCTCAGATACCTCCATCAATGGTTTGCTACTTATAGTGAACAAACAAGCCACCTTTTGGAGTCAACATGGCTTGAATTTTCAAACCCCACAAGAAGCAGTACTGGGAAACAACGCTTGTTCCAGCAAACACAGTTGTTGCAACAACAAGAAGATGATGACATAATATTTCAGTATTAAAATTTACTAAACAGTATACTATTGAGTAACAATGTATAAGGGATTTTTCTTTGAGGAAATTATTAGACTTTGATTTGATGGGAATTCATCAAGGATGCTTGCAGGAGCTTGCGGCTTTATAACCAGGCAACTTGCACACTCCAGAGTTAAAGGTTATTGTCTCCTCACTTTTTGATATACCCATCTCATCAGTACCATCTACCTCAGTTTTAAGCGTGACAAACAGTAAAGCAAACCATCAATAGTGCAATCCGCTTACTACCTCTGGCTTGTGCAATAACCTTCCAATCTTGGAAACTCAGTCTATACCTGCAACACCTTGCAGTTGTTTGACCATCAATTTTGACATTGCTCCATCTCTCCTTGGGTATCTCAGCCCTTGGACTTTCATCCTTTTTTATGCTACTCTTCTAGCTTTCACAATCATCAAACCAAATCAATTGTATAGTTCCATCTTTGGAATAAAACCCTTCCCTGCATTTTCACCTCTGTTACTACTTTTGTTCATTTGCAGTTTCATCTCATTCCATTCATTCATGCATTGCATTTACTAGGATACATACGCCCATGGCTTCCTTGTCTTGCACCCATGCTATGACTCTGGATATGTTTTATTGTTCAATTTTATCTTCCTGTTCTGTTCCTGTCAACCATTGCATCACTCTCTCTAGCTTTGAAATACTTTCCATCAGGTTTTATCTAGTCACTCTGGATTACCTTATAAGGAATCACTACTTGCCTGCAGATTGTTTCCTCAGTTAGTTAATTTCATACGTTTTAGGCTTCGCTAAGGAAAGACCATTGCATTGGTCCTTGCCTTAGTTTCATCTCTACAGAAAAACTCCATCCCTCTTTCTACTTGCCATTGACCATATCTTGCAATTAGCACCTTGCTACCTTGCACTTGTCCTTGTGCTTAGCTTTCTCCCGGGTTCCCACAATTCCCTAAAGATCTCCTCCATTATGTTGGGCAGTTGTGTGAAACCCTGCGTAATTTATGCCTTATTTATGAATTTTTTTGGGGTTCCTTTGCAAATCAGTAAATATTTGTTTAATCAGAAGAACAAGAGCTTAAGGGGGAAAATGAAGAAGAGGAGGCATTTGACTGTTCTGATTAAAATCAGTAATCAATCCCTCAAGTTTTTCTGAATCACAGAAATTAGGCAAGATGATCCAAATCCAATGGAGATTCACATCACTGAATCCAACCTGAATTTGTAAACCAAGGTCAAAATGAGAAATGCCATCATTCACCAAATCAAAAAACCTGCTTTCTGTCTTGCTGAGTGGTTCCCTTTCTCTGAAATTTCTTCTGGGGATAAAATTGGATGGGAAAGGTTTGATTGCAATATACTCCGCCGGACTACGTATCATATGGATTATGATGAAGAATACAGGAGTTCTGATTTTTCTTCCTTCTTAACCTTTACCCTTTATGATTTTCAAAACCTCCCCCATCAAGATTCTGATGTTGATTTCTGGACTTTGGTAGGATGAATTCCCATCTTCAGTCCCAAGAGTATAGCCAATGAAAGTTACACCTGTTTTTTGGCTGATGATAATTTCAATATGATTGGAGGGCAGTTTGAATTTAGGGATTAACAGTTATATATTGATTTGGCTAAATTTTCAGGGGTTAAATTAGCTGTTTTCAAATCAAAAGACTTTACTCATCTAACTTATGGAGGATTATCACCATCCAAAAATTATACAAAAATAGGCTTCTCTTGTCAAATATCCAAAAAAGTTGAACTAGCAGTCCAGAAATATCTTGATGGAAATTCAAAATTTTCAAACATTGGTGGATATGAAGAACAGATAAAAAATGCTTGTAAATATTTTAATTTGGATTTTTTTGTGAATGCATAGCACTATATTCAAACATATTTACAAGCCAAACATCTGAGAAATCTTTTCAATATCTTTCATTGGTCCACTGCTACTTAAACAGGCAACTGCCAATGAAAACCTTTCCTTTCTCTCTTATTGACCAAAATCTTTGTCCTTTTCCTCTTTCTGAAAATCAAACTCATCTTTTTTCATATTCCTTTCAGCATCATTCTTCTTCTGTTGCATTGCTTCCTCTGCCTTTATTTGTTTCTCCTGAGCTATAATCTCTGATATCTTTTTTTTCTCTTCAATTTCCAGATTACACTCCGACTTCCCCCTCTTGAAGTCAAGTTTCTTGCTTTCAACAGGATTATTCATTGTTTTCAAAGCCAATGAACCAATTTTATTTTTATTTTTGGGAAGATTTATCAATTAAATTTATTTTACTTACTCCAATCTCACTTCTCAATGATTTCTTAATAACCTCCAAAGCCAGAAGTGTGTCTCTTCTTTTGATGACTTTTTGGGTTGTTGTTCATTGAATTGGAGGCCTTGCACTTTCCCTTGGGTGATGTTGATGGAAGCTGACTGTCTTCACTCAGATTGGAAGGTTATGTAGGAGGCCCCATTGGCTTAAGCTTTCTGTTATTTTCAAGAAAAGGATGAGGCTTTCCATACAAAATAAGTTAAAATTCACTATTCAAGAAGATAAAAACCATACTTCATTGAGGTGGGGTATTTTTGGATTTTGACTTAGGACTGTCTTCCCCCAAGTTGATGGTATCATTGAGTTCATCAATGCTAGGAAGTGATGGATCCATGATAGTTTTCAAAATGATTGTGGACTGGATTGGGGCCGATTGAGCTGTAATTTCATCAAAATCATTCTTGGTGGCTGATGCTGGCTATGATGGTGGCCAATTGGATGTTTCCTTGTTATTGGGTTCAATAGGCTTAGTATCATTGAGAAGTGGCTTCATATCATTTGACTTGGATGTTTGAGAATTGAAATCAGCCAGAGGGGCGATATTTTCTTTTTTACCAAATATTTAATCCATGTTGTTGTAGAAAGGGAAGATTGAGTCCAATTTCTCAATCACAGAGTTTATTCCCTTGGCTTTATTGGCATCATTTATGCCAAACCCAGTTGATATGGAAATGGAGTGGGCTTTTGTGTACTTGTCCCAGTAGTTTTTAAATTGCTCCCAGATTTGCTTTGAAGAAAATTCCAGCCTACCTTTTGTTTTTTTCTTGAGCTCATTGGCCATCAGGAGATAACCATTTTCCTTTGGAGATGGGGGTCAACCAACTCTTTTTTCTTTGTTTGAGCCAAAGCAAGCAGTGTAATTTGATGAAACTTTGAGCCAGTTGACCAGGATTAGGTGATCTTCTTTTTTGAGTTGGCCAGATGATTTGGAAGCTGAGGGAGGAGGATTGTTTTTTTTTTTTTTGAGTTTGTTGGGGATTTTTGTTTGGGTTGGTGGTTTTGGTTTTTGAATTGCTGAGGGGCCATTTTGATAGGGTGAGGTTTCAGAGGATAGTGTGATGAGCATTGTGGATGATGAGATGTCCAAGGAGGTTGGAGTTGGATGGAAGTAGGAAGCAAGGATGAGATGTCCAACAAGTTCAGAGTTGGATGGAAGTGGGAAGCAAGGGTGAGATGGACAAGGAGTTTGCAGTTGGATGGAAGTGGGAAGCAAGGGATGGATGGTGTGGTGCAGGTTGTGGTTGATGCTGTGGGTACCTTTATATAATTTACTTGAAAAAACCCACTTAATTCATTTTAAACTTGGCATTTGTGATCTGGAATAAGTGTATTTTTTGATTTTTAATGGCGGGTTTGAAATGGCCCATTTGGGTTGAAACCTGCAATTAAAAAATGGCGGGTTTGGTTAACTTTGATATTCCCTATTCAGAATCTTTGAGACAAGACCAATCCCAAGGAGACCAGGCACTGATGAAAAAATCCATAGCTCAAGCCAAGGAAACTAAAATGCCTCTCAAGAATTCAATTACAAGGAAATGTTTGGAGGATTGAATGAAATTTTGGAATTCCTGGGACTAATTGGCCCAATTCAAAGGTGAGGAAAATGGAAAGAAGGTGACATACTATCACCAAATACACAAGTTCCCCGGAGATTGTGTCAAAATTTCTTTAGCCCAGAATTGGAAAATTGTTCAGAACTGATATAGCCTGTTCCTTTTTTTATGTCTTTTGAAATGATTCAAGAAATAATTCCAAGATTCTTTTCCAAAACTTTGACATTATTTAATCCTATATAGAAAGGTTATGCATCTTCAGCTCCAAAATCCACAACCTCCACCCTGATCAAATCAATTCTTTGATCCATTAGAATATCCATGATTCTGATTTAAAATACCATATAAATTATTTGAAAGAAATAATAGAAAAATTTGAAACATCTGAAGCTTTAAATACAAAGAGGATGCTTTAAAAAATTCAAGAATATTTAACTTTATCCCTAAAAAATCATAAGCAGTAAATAAAGAATATCAATAAAAATTATATTCAGTCCCTCATTACCAAAATAGAAAAATTTAGTGCTAAGCTTAACCTCCAGCAAACCTAATCAATAATTTTCTACAAGATCTCAAAGGAATTCTTAAAAAATCCTTGGATTTTAAAAAAGAGTATCCAAAAAATCTCAGAACTACCAATAATCCTTATGTGCCACCCATAAACAGAAAACTAAGAAATGATGCATTGAGGCCTAGTCCTACTCCTGAGAAGGATAAACCTTTGAATCTTTTACCCACCATAACTGAATGGCTCTAATTCTCTGTAGAAGGAGAACACAGCCACCCATATATTTATGAAATCCATTTACCGTACCATAGCTTCCTATGAATTGACTGAAGCTACAGCTGTGGTAAAGCTAACCAGAATTTTCAAAGGAGTAGCCTTTGTCTTTTGTTTTAGGGAAAGAGAAAAATTTGGCTCTATTTCCTGGAATTCATGGAAAGAATTAATCAAGGAGAAATCTTTTTCCAGATAAGATGATCAAGATATTATGGACCTCCTTCTTTGAACCTAAAAACAATTAACCTTAAAAAGGGTGTCTTGATCAGAAAAAGATGTTAAATTGCATCCACCCAGATTCTGATACAGATGAAATAAATGAAATTTTACTCAAAAAATTCCCTGCTGAGCCAATATTTCAGATGCAGAATGAGAATGGATTCTGAATTTTCAATTCTTATTAATTTTTTTGAATGAATGATAGATATGAATGGATTAGAAAAGAAAAATTTTCCAAGAGCTAAAGAATTTATTTCCAAAGCCAGAGATACTCTGCTTAGCCTACCCCTTTCTGGAAAAAAAGAAACCCTTACATTTATAATCCAATATAGAATACCAAGGACTTGCTGGAACTGTAACAAGTCTGGATATAAAAAGCACAATTTTCCAATCTGAAAGAGTAAATTTGTTTATTTTCTAGGAGGAGAAGCAGTTGAATCATTTGAAAAACAGTTTGTTGAAACTGAAGGCTCCCTCTCAGGGATGAACTGATAGTCACAAAACCTATTGATTTGATGAAAAATGATATTGATCCTTCTTTATAAATTAACAATTTACATGGAAAATTCCACTTACCACAAAAATGGAATCCTAGCAACCAGATAAAACATTTCTCTGAATTTAAGACTCTGAATATTGATCCCAAAGCTGGAATGAGTCACAAAACATGAAAGAGTTGTTATAAAACTGTGTTATACTTAGATAAAATGGTCAAAATATTACTAGAAAGTGGAGCCTTTAGATCCTGTGTCAGCTCCAGCTTCTTAGAAAAATTCTCTATTGAATTTAATAACAAGTTCATACCATTTACTGCAGAAAATTTCAGAATCTTCCACTCCAAAATGGATTCAGTGGGATTAATATTCATACACATAGCTTACACACCCAAAAGGATCTATTAGGATCCTACTATAATGTGTGTTACTCCTGAACAACCTCTGTGACTGATTTATCCTATGAAATTCAAACTCATACCTATTTGGTACATACTTATTCCAAAGGAAGTACAGATACTTCACATTAGGGGGTAAGTTTTAGAAGAAGTTCAATATTTTCCATATCCAGTCTGACTATGTTCCAAACATATACCAAAACAACCTGGAATATTTCAAAAAAGAATATTTTTCTCAAGCTTCCTTGAACTACCAACTTAGTGAATAACAGAAAAAATAAATCCTGAATTTATTCCATGAAAACCAGAGTGCTTTCTGTAACAAATACCACCCATATTTAAAATTTATGGAAATGATATGGTCTTAAAACTGAAAATAAGACCCCCTTAACCTCCCTAAATTAGGATTCCTGCCTACCCCTCTAGTCCTAAATGTAGAGCATCTATGGAAACTCAAATTCAAGATCTAATAGAACTTCAAGTGCTGAGGAAATTACGGCACCATTAAAAAACTGAAATAACTAATCCTGTCATTATATCTTTTCTAATCAAAAGTAAGGAATTATTGAAGAATTCAGAATTTTAAAGAAATATACTCAAGCTGATTTCTATCCTGTAACCAGAATTAATCACTCCTTACCCAACCTATCCAAGGCAAATTATTCTGCTACCATTTAATTTCTGAATTTTTACCCCCAGATTCCTATCAGCCATGACAGTGGGACATTCATGAGTATCATATTTCACTTAGGAATTGATGATTACCCCAGGATTTACTTTTGGATCAATGATTTCACTTCAAAATTCCATATGATGATGGAAATTCATTAGGGACCTATATCAGAAAATGGCAGATGATGTTTTAAATTGATGATTTAATCATATACTCTGACAAATGGGAAATCCACATGGAGGATTTAAGGCTATTTCTTTTAACCATAGCCTTGTTAGGAATTCAATTTATAAATACAAAAATATTGAAAATATTCACAAACCTCAGCTGAAGTCAAGGTCCTTGGGTTTGTATTCATATATTGACATTTTGATATAAGCACCTCTTGCATCCAGTTCAGTCCACTTTTTTTTTGTTCTGCTTTTTTTTGGTCCTCTTTTTTTCAGTCTGCTTTTTTTCAGCTGCTTTTTTTTCTGTCAACTTCTTTTTTCTGACTGCTTCTTTTTTCTGCCTGTTTTTTTTTGGTCCAATTTTTTCTTAAAAAAAAAGTCACACAAAAGCTGATGTGTGTACATAGATTGTAAGATTTCATACTTTTCAACATCTCTGTATGTATATATCAAGTTTGAGTGATTTATTCACATCTGTTAGTTTTTTTTATTTCTTTTTATGAATTTTCAATTACCTTTTTGTAGATATTTGGGTTTCAGTGATGTATGTACATATGTATGTAAATATTTAGGTTTTTTTATTTCTTTCTAATAATTTCCAACTACCTCTTTGTATGTATATTACAGTTTTATTTTGTACTATCACACACATACAGGGCCAATTCATGTAACAGGGCTAACAAATGTAACAAGGACACAAGGAATTTAACAGAGGGAATTGAAAACACATGTCATGAACCTTAATTCCTCACTTTGTTCAATATTTTTTTTTTGAAAATTGAACATTTACACAAATGTAACAAGGATAAAACATGTCACAAGGAAAACACATGTAACAAGGACAACACATGTAACAATTACTGTAAAAGAGAGTATTGACAACACATGTAATGAACACTAATTCTCCACATTGTTCAAGCTTTTTTAAAAAAAATGAATATTTATATAAAACCCCTTCCATCCCACTTTGATTTAATGTGCTTACCCCTCAACCCAGATAACAACACAATTCAGTTTTTTTTCACTTATAATTTTCATATGTCTTTTACTACATGTAACAAAATTAGTCACTTCCCAAATTCATCATATAGAATAAGGTTTTAATCCACTTACTTTGTGGTTCAAAATTTGCTACACCAATCACATTCCAATGCCCTTCTCTATGATACCCATCACCATCATGGGGAAAAATTTCCTTCTCAGGCTTTTCCAGATCAATCCATCAGGTTTGCTGATCCATATTTGCAAAATATGGATCAAAGAGTTAGCAACCTACCAACAGGAGACCAAACAGCTGCAATATGGCTGGAAGGTCTGGTATGTCCTGTTTTTTTTAAGATGAGACCAAAAGTATTCATATGGCTGGAAGGTATAGTTTTTACTGTTGGCTTTGAAAAAAAGTTGCTTCCTGAAAAACTGGTAATTCATGGCCATTGTGAAGATCAAGCTTTGGATAGATTAATCAAGATGTTTTTCTAAGCTTGCACCATTGTTACCTTAAAAATTTTTATCTGATGAACCATGTTATTTTCCAAACTATGAAGACATTTTAAAGCCATGAATCTGTTGAAGATGATACTCAAAATCTATACCAAAAATATTTTCTCAAAAAATTATTTCTTCCCATGTTTCCTCTCAATAGCTTAAATCTTAAAGTTGGTGCCCTTATAATTATTATCAGGAAAGTGGACCATAATATTGGGTTTTGCAATTTAAATTGCTTGATTCATTTTAGATTGGGAAGGAATATTATATTTTACAAGATTTCAGCTGGTGATTCAATAGGAAGGTGTTGAGATGTCAAAACTAGGAATCAGTCCCTTGCTCTGGGAGCGGACTTGCAGGCTCTCTCACCTCCGGCCTCTACATGTGGGGTGTCTTGTCCTGGAGTACTTCAAGGAATCTTGCAAATGGGGAGACTGAACTTCAACCATTCATAACTTTCAGCTTTGACTCAACGCCATCAAAAAAAACATACTCCTCACTCAGTCTCCTTTTTCTAAACCTCTCCCTTGCTTCTTTCTTTTCTTCTTTCCTCATTTCTCCACTTCTCTTACACTCAACTATCTCAGTCACCAACTCAACTGAAACTTCATCCTCATTGTCAACCTATTGCCTGCTACAACTGCCTGGTTTGATTTGTTGGCTCACTTCTCCGTCCTCATACTCAAGTTACTCACGCCTGCCTCAAATGCTAGTCTCACCTACTCAGGTCTCAAATCAACTTTGTAACTGAGATGACTGGTCAATTATCCTAGCACCCATAATCAACTCAAATGGACTCCTCTCCTGTTGGTTTCATTGATTATTTTCTCATCTTCTCATGAATCTGATTTTTCTCACATTTCTTCATGTTGTTTCCTCAGTCCTCAGTCTTTCTTTATGACAATTCAATTCTTTCATCATGGTTAAAAGCCAAAAGGCTCTCCAAAAACTCAATCTTCAACCCTTCTGCGGACTGAGGAAGGACTCTATCCGGGTACAATGGACTTGTTTTTCCAAACAATTCTCAAGAAATCTCTCAAAACTATTCCCTTACTTGGAGAAGAAAACTATGCCATCTGGAGAGGCAAGATGGACGCCATAATTGACTTCAGAGGATGCGCTGTAGCAATCAACAATCAGACATCCAGTCTCCAACCTGCATTCAACAACAAACTGAAGCTGCTCATCATCTCAAAAACTTTACTTGACTGCGCATGAGAACATTCTCATGGGGGAAAACAGTAAATCCACAAAGCTTCTGTGGAAATCCATAATCAACAAGTACGCCTCCTTGCAAGCTTCCAATTGTGCAAGGGTGTTCAACAGATTCCTCTAACTCACATTCAACCTGGACAAAATCCTTGAATTCATCACCAATGTGAAAATATGCCTCAAAAAGATGAGTGAGGTTGGAATCAAACTGCCCAATGATATCATGGCATATCTTATTCTCTTCAAGTTTCCCCCATCCATGGACAACTTCAAGAGGCAAATGCTGCACTCTGACAAGTACCTGTTGGTGGAGTACGTCCTGAACCACCCCACTCAGCTGAACAACAAATTGATGGATCAATCCTCAATCTCAAATTCAAATTTCAAGACCAATGTTGCTCTCTTTGGTGGGAAATCTTCTTGAAAGCACTCAAATAAAGGATTTGAGCCCAAGAGATGTGTTGAGGGCTATCATAACCCAGGGAAGGACAAGAATCACTCAGCCAAAAAATTGGTGGCACCTGCACCCAGACGTGGCTCCTGATTGGTGGAGAGAAATTCAGTCAAGATAGAAGGCAAAGAAGGTTAACTCTAAGGAGAAAAGCAAATCTCACTCAGCCCACTACCTGGCCCTGCTTGACCAGTGGATCAAACACGGAAGTCATTGGCGTTGCTTCCTTCTTGACAGCAGAGCGTCTGTTCATATGATAAATGACAGACAATACTTTGACAAAATGGAGCCGTATGAAGGAAGTCCAATCAAAACCAGGAAAAGGAAACACCATGCTGTACTGGAACTACCTCACCCTCAAACTCACCGATGCATTCTACGTCCCAGATGTGACCATCAACTTGATAAGCACAGGGGCCCTGAATGCCAAGGGCTGCACAATTGTTTCTAAAGACAGGCACTTACCAGACTCACACAAAGGTAAGGAAGTGCTCAAAGGTACCATTGATCACAACCTGTTCACCCTACCTGCTCCGTTGTACAAAGCCCCGGCCTCTCCAACTTCCCACCTCTCTTCTCTCAGCCCATTGCCTGAAGACACTCTGCTGGACATCCACAGGACGTGTGGCCACACGTTGATTGCAAGACTGGCCTCTCTCACTCAACACATCCTGAACTCAATCAAGTCAAGTTTCCAATTCATTTAATTTTTCAAGAGCAAGATCACCAAGATGTCATTCAATCATCCATTGACTAAATCAACCAAGGTGTTTGATCAAATTCATCTTGATCTCATGGGACTGATCCAACTATCATCCAAAGGTGGACATTGGTTCATTCTCTCCCTCATTGAAAATGCAAATGGGTACCTTGCCGCATTTCCTATGACCACCAAGTACAAGACTCCTGACATAATATTGACCTTCTAGAAAACAAACACTGTTCACATGGATCTTACCCCTCAGAAGTCTGCTTGGATGATGGAACAGAATTTCTCAACTCCAAAATGTTGTCCTAACTAGAACAAAGTCACATCACTCACATTGTATCAGGACCTTATCACCCAGAGCACAATGATTGAGCCAAACAAGCCAATCAAACAATTATAGAATATGCAAGGGCCACCCTCAAGGAGGGTAAGCTTCCCCTCTTGGTCTGGCTTAAGTTTTTCAATGGCTGTTGCCTAATGCTCAATCATATCCCAAATAGAGGGGAAAAATCAACTCCCTGGATGAAGATTCATGGTTGACTTTGTTAAAATCTTACTCTTATTCTTACTCACTTTTTACAATCTCTTGTCTCATCTTAGATAATATACTTTGATTTTTGTCAAGCCAACCTAGTTCTTTCATTGATCAACCAAATGCATCTTACAGCACCTTGGCGCAAATACTTCAATCTGTGACTTGGCCAAATATTCAACCACTCAATCCAGGGACAAGAGTCAACTTGAACTGACAAGTTAACTGAACCAACCTCACAAATTCTGATCCTCAGGGAAAATGCTCTCCTCAATCAACACCTCAATCATTACCTCAACCATTACCTCAATCAAGACCTCAATCAAACCCTCAATCAATACCTCAATCAAGACCTCAATCAAAACCTCAATCAAGACCTCAATCAAGACCTCAATCAAAACCAAGAAATAACCCAATCATAACTCAAGTCTACAACGGATTGGTCTATGATCTGTGGCAGCCAGCGTAAGATTTGACTCTCCAAATCTTTAATAAACAAATACTTATCTAACTTGCATACAGATCACTCAAGGCACACTTGAAAACCTTCAATGTATCTTGCAGGGTTTCAATCCATCTCATCTGACTGATCTTCTATAATCACATGACTCTTATTGCTACAACTTATCTGAGTCAGATTTGACCTCTGTTGGTTCACATTTATTTTAATTCTTCTATTTTTTATTCATTTTCGACTCAATACTCACTTTCTTCATCCTTCATGCAATCTATTCCAGTCTGGTCTTGGTGTAATAAGTCGAAGATGGTGATTTTGATTTAATTGCTAACAAAGACCAATGGTCTAACAATATCACACATGAAAGAAACAAAGTTTAGGAGTCTTAAATGATAAGAGAGAATGAGAAAGTAACCTTACTTGATATCTCATTAACCATTGAAAAAGGACAGTCAGAATAAAAAAAAGGAAAGATGAAAGATAAAAGAGAGTGAAGACAGGTGGGGCAAGTCTGTCATAATGAAAACAAAGGAATGAGAATAGGAACATAAGCACTGTAGGGGTAATGAAGAACCTCACATCTGATCAAACTTGAGAGTCGTTAGATTTCGGCAAGATTGAGTTTGAGACGGAGGAAGGTTAGGGAGATGAGGAATAGAAGGTTGACAAGGTTGGGTTAACAGGAATCAAGTGAGAGATCAAAAGGTGTAGGAGGAGAAGTTGTGAGAATGATGTGAGAATGAGAAGACTGTAAGAGAGTGGGTTGAGCGGTGAGATGTGAGGAGAAAGGAGAGGACGGGAGGAAGATAGTGGAGCTGGAATGTTGTGGGAGCTGGGAGGTTCTGGATAGTGATGTGGGAGCTGGGAGTTTCTGAATAGTGATGGATGATAGGGATTGAGAATCAAGGTTGATGATCTTTGGAATTAGACTGGATGGAAGCCGGTCAGATAATTTATTAAAGATGGAGAGTCCACCAATGATAGGTACTTCAAATTGAGAGATTTTGCACTGGGGAAAACCAGGCGTGACAGGAAGGTGCAAAAAAGACACAAAATAATGACAACACACCAGCGTGATCAGATGTGAGAAGATAAGATAGAGGAAGTGAGATTGATAACGGAGGAGTGTAGAGCAGCTTTTGTCAGCAAGTCCGCCAACATTTGGTTAGAGGGAATCAGATGGGTGATTAAGGAATGGTTGTCCCGTTGTTCTTGTAGCCATTTGATCTGCGTTTCAACATGCTTAAGCGCATCGTGATGTGGTTCTTGATTTACCAGATCATTTAAGGCCTTGTTGTCTATGAGAGCACAGTGATTGAGCTTTTGATCTGGGTTCATCTTGGTGAGCAGTTGTGAAACCCAGATCTTCTCTTGAGTGGCAAGAACAAGGGCCTTGAGTTCAACTTTGGTTGGGGACAGAGAGATTTTAGGTTGTAGCTTGCTGTGCCATGAGAAAGGGCAGCCGTAGAGAAGAATGAGATAACCAGTGTGGCTTCTCTGGGATTTGGAATCATTTCCACCATCAGAGTTGCTGAAGACTTCTATGTCATATTCAAAGGATGGGTTTTGAAGGCGCAGGGCCATTTCCTTGGAGGCACTCAGGTATCTCCAGGTGTGCTTGGACTTGATCCAATGAGGCATCCTGGGTTTATTATTGAAGCAGGAGAGATTTGAGACGGCATAGGCAAGATCAGGTCTAGTTCAACTGGCAATGAAATTTAGAAAGCCTGTGGAGGAACGGTAATTAATATTGAGTTTGAGGAAGTCCTTGTGCTCATTATTGGTAGCAGAAAGAAGTTTAATATTGGGTTTGAACGGCATGCTGATGGGTTTTCAGTTGGGGATCCCCAATTTGCTAAGAGTGGTTTTGATGTGACTG
Organism: Puccinia polysora; assembly: GCA_025617555.3. Taxonomy (NCBI): domain Eukaryota; kingdom Fungi; phylum Basidiomycota; class Pucciniomycetes; order Pucciniales; family Pucciniaceae; genus Puccinia; species Puccinia polysora. Next base: position 27,973,221 of record CM062618.1, read on the forward strand.
GATTTTAAAAGACCAAGACCATTTTCAGTATTTACGAGTTTATTTCTGAAGGATTTTGCTTAGAGGTCCATCTTGCAATATTTTGAACCTGGCTTTCAACCTGGTTCTGAACTCTATTTAGTTTCCAACTATCAGCAAGTTGTCAACATACACAAAGACATAAATCTTGGTAGTTGTGGAGATATGAAGGCAAGGGTTGGCACTTGATACGGAGAAATTTTTGTCAAGTAGCCAGTTTTTGAGGGTCCTGTACCAGCTTTTTGGAGCTTTTTTCAGGCCGTAGAGAACCTCATTGAGTTTGAAATAGGGAAATTTGGAGGCATATCCCATCGGAGCTTTGATGAATATGTCCTCGTCCAGCGGAGCGTGGAGGAAGGCAGATTTAATGTCCATTTTCCAGAGGGTTAGATTATTAAAGAGAGCATACAAAAGTAACACTCGAAGAGTGGTAATAGAGACCGTCGGAGCGTAGGTTTGTTGATCTGTTTGAAGCCTTGAACGCAAAGCTGAGACTTGAAGGACACACCGGTATTGTCAGGACCCTCTTTGATTTGATAGACCCACACCGTGGTTAGAGCATTTTTGCCATCTGGGAGAGAGTGACATCCTTCCCAGACTTCCATTAGTTTGATTCTGTCAAGTTCAGATTTCATTGAGTTGATCCATTTTTCTTTTTTATCACAGTGGGTAGCTTCATGATAGGTTTTGGGCACGGTTTGGGCGACAAAGCCATATTGCTGAGGTTTTTTAAGGGAGGATCAGTCTTGAAGGACGGGAGGAGAGTTGGCTTGAAGTTGTTTAGCAACCTTGGAGTCGTCGTCAGAGTTGGAGAGGGAGGATTCAGAGTGAGTATTGAGCTGAGGGGATTTGGTTGGTGTATTTGGGATGTTAGACAAATTTTGAGAAGGGATTAGATTGGATCCAGTAGGAATAACATTAGCAGAGGAGTTGGGAGAGATAGTCAAGTTAAGGGAATTTTGAGAAGGGGTTAGATTGGATTCAGTAGGAACAACGTTAGCAGAGGAGTTGGGAGAGATAGTCAAGTTAATGGTGTCAATTAGAAGGGAGTCATCAGTAAGAAGATGATCAAAGCAGGTTTCAGACAACAGGGAGTCATTCAGGGGAGAGAGAGAGAAGGGGGAATTTTCAAAAATTTTAACATGTTTTGAACAAACAATATGTTTGGACTTTGGACAATAAATTCTGTAAGAATGCAGATCAAAATCAAATCCAACCAAGATGCCATCTAGCCCCTTTTCATTGAACTTGCTTGTGGATTTAGCCTGATTGAGGACAATGGCTCTGGAGCCAAGCACTCCGATGAGCTGAAATTTAGGAGATTTGCCAGACCATAGTTCATAGGGTGAGGATTTTGTTTTGAGAGAAGGGATGAAGTTGATAATTGCACAGGAGCTGACTAGGATCTCATCCCAAAGTTGCATTGGAATGTTCATGTAAATCATGGCAGTTCTTGCAGCCTCCAGAAGGGTACAATTTCCTCTTTTGGCAACAGGATTATGTTGAGGAGTGTATGGTTTGGATGTGGTGTTTTTGATTCCATGTTTGACAAAGAAGTTGGTGAGTCTGTGGTTGAAAAATTTGCCACCATTGTATGAGTGAAAGATCTTCAGCATCCTTCCTTTCTGGTTTGAGTTGAGTTTGATGAATTTTATCACCTTGTCAGCTACTTTGGACTTGAGTCAAATTGGCACACACGTCTTGAACTTGGACCAGTCATTGGTGAGGAGTAGAAAGTACCTTCACCCAGTGAGGGTTGGGGGATTGATGGGGCCACACACGCTGGCATGAATGAGATTGAAGGAGTTTTGACTGGAGGGAAGATGACCCAGAAATGGCTGGCGGTTAATTTTACCTTTAGCGCATGATACACACTCAATTTGATCCCACTTGAGATTGGGAAATTCTTTGGATAACAGGTGAGTTTGTTCAAGATGAGGGTGACAGTAGCACTTGTGTATGGTAGAGAGAGATACGAATGAGTAGGAAATGGAGGGAACAGAATTTGATTCCTGGTCAATGAACAGTAGGTTGTCTTCAATTGTTCTGGATAGAATTTGTTTTTGCTTATAGATTATGGAGAATCTGTTGGGCGGAATTAGAGTCAATGAGCAACCTTTTTGAATGATTTGACCAAGAAAAACAAGATTGATGGCAAGGTTGGTGACGTAGATTGAATTTTGAAGATTGAGAGTCGCAAGGGAGCTAGTCAAGACCGCAGTCCCACTCCCAAAAGAGGAAATGGGGGCATTGGGATTACCAGTCTGAATTTCTGTTTGGTTGGGATGAAGCTTTGAAAAGAAATTTGGATCATTGAGCATGGCTGAGGGTTGGTGACGCAGCCATGGCAAAGTTATAGGCAAAGTGGGTTGAGGAGGACTTTGGAGGGGGCAGTGTCATGTTGTCAGAAGTCAAACTGGAACCCTGAAAGTTTCCAGAGTTGGGTTGCAGATGAGGATAGGGCCACCAAAACTTGCTTTGGTTGTGATTTGATTGAGGATTTTGCCAAGTTGGTCAACATTTGATGGCTTCAGTTTTAGTAACTAGAGCGGAGGCATACAAACCAGCTACAACCTCATTCTTGATCTGATTTAGATGTCAAAGAACTAGGTCTGCATTGATTTTTGCTTTGCCCAACAAGTGAGTGATTGTTGTCTTCAGATGATCAAGTTGAGGAGGTAATTTATAGAGCAGGAGATAGGCAGTAATATCATTGTCCATTTGGATTCCAATTTCAGAGATTTGGAGAAGGCAGGCCCTGGCATTAGTGATGAATTTTTTGACTCTCTTTGGATCAAATTGAAGGTTGAGGGAATTAAAGAAAACTCTTGAGAGATTAGTGGTTTGTGACAATGTGTAGTACTTGTTTATAGATTTCCACAGTTTAATTCCATTGGTGAGGTGATGATCTTTCACGCAATTGATGTAGGTTTGGTTGTCCAATTTGGCAAGGATGTAACCAACAATTTCAAGATTGACATCAGGAGGACATTTGTAAGATTTGTTCAAATTTAACCAATGTGCAATCCCCTTGAGCAAGAGTATGGTTTTAATCTTGGACCTCCACAAGCAGAAATTCAAATTGGAAAGGCTGGGAATTGAGTCTGTTAGAGTATTCAGCAAAGATTGAGATGAGTCCATTTGTTTTTGGCCTGTCAGAGATTGATCAGAATCCATTGGTCTTTCTTAGGCCTATTAGCAAGTGAGGTTGGTTGAATATTTGGCTTTTAACCGCAATAAGGTGAAGATGGTGATTTTGAGTTAATTGCTAACAAAGACCAATGTTCTAACAAAATCACACATGAAAGAAACAAAGTTTAGGAGTCTTAAATGATAAGAGAGAATGAGAAAGTAACCTTCCTTAAGATCTCATTAACCGTTGACAAAGGACAGTCAGAATAAAAAAAAGGAAAGATGAAAAATAAAAGAGAGTGAAGACAGGTGGGGAGAGTATGTCATAATGAAAACAAAGGAATGAGAATAGTAACATAAGCACCATAGGGGTAATGAATAACCTCACATCTGATCAAACTTGAGAGTTGTAAGATTTTGGCAAGATTGAGTTTGAGACGGAGGAAGGTTAGGGAGATGAGGAATAGACAGTTGACAAGGTCGGGTTACAAGGAATCAAGTGAGAGATCAAAAGGTGTAGGAGGAGAAATTGTGAGAATGATGTGAGAATGAGAAGATTGGAAGAGAGTGGGTTGAGCGGTGAGAGGTGAGGAGAATGGAGAGGACTGGAGGAAGATAGTGGAGCTAGAATGTTGTGGGAGCTGGGAGGTTCTGGATAGTGATGTGGGAGCTGGGAGATTCTGGATATTGATGGATGATAGGGATTGAGAATCAAGGTTGATGATTGTTGGAATTGGACTGGATGGAAGCCGGTCAGATAATTGATTAAAGATGGAGAGTCCACCAATGATAGGTACTTCAAATAGAGAGATTTTTCACTGGGGAAGACGGGGAGTGACAGGCAGCTGCAGAGAAGACACAAAATAATGACAACATGGTGATCAACTCAACTTTTCTCACGGTTAAAAGCCTTCCCGCTTGTATGGATCGACGGGGGCCGTCAACAACGCCAGGACCAGGGGGGGACTCCTCCATGAACTACAAATAACTTGCCATCAAGTTGTTAATCGATTCTATTCCACTACTCACAGCGGACAACTACAGCATGTGGAGGAAAAAGTTCAAAAAACTATTCAAACTGCAAGGAATTTACGACACAATGGATGATCCTGATGTTTCAAGATGTCTCAATGATGAAATCAACCAGGAGCTTGTAGCACACATATTGGCCAAACTGGATTCCAATACCTATGACAAAGTTATCAACGACTGCAATGAAGAAAATGCCAAGCTGATCTGGATCTTGACTCAGAACCATTTTGCTTCTTCTCAGTCAGAAAATTGAGCAAGGGTATTTAATGGATTCTTAAATCTTACCATGGATTCAATTATCGACACTTTTGTTACCTTGATAAGAATCTACCTTAAGAAAATGTCCAAAGTAGGCATAGAACCCCCCTCAGACATTATCGCCTATCTTGTCCTTTTCATATTCCTGTCCTCCATGCAAAAAATGAAGTTGCAAATAATGCATACAACAAACAAAATGAAGATTGATATCGTTTTGAAACATCTCATCTAGCATTAAAATGAGGTGATAGCTGAAGAAGATTGTGCTGAACCTGTTAACGTAGCCCTATATTGTGGTCCAAGATGCAAAAATGGCAAGCACAATCCTGCGATCACCTCCCACTTGGCCAGCTCCTGTTGGTTTGAGTTCCCTGAACTCAAACCTACCAACAATCACAATTGTGGCAAGAAGACCAAACCAAAGCCATCAAACAAGACGCACTTCTACTCCTTCTTCCATGGAGTAAGCACCAGTCCGAGTAGCACCCCTGACACTCTTCACAGTCATTTCATCTTGGATTTGGGATGCTTGGTCATATGATTATCAACAAGGACTCCTTAAACTACCTTCATCCTAGAAACGGTTTGGACAAGATCCTCATGGGGAAGAAAGATGTGGTCATCACCATTGAAGGAACCAGCAAAGCAGCACTTGCTACCAACAACTTGTTTCTAACCCTTTTGAATGCTGTTTGTGTACCCGAATCAACCATGAATCTGATCTTCCTGGGTGCGCTTATGACAAAAGGCGCTTCCCTTACCGTTAACTCAAGATGTAATCCAAGCACCTTTGAACTCCGCAAAGATGGAAGAATTCTCCTATCCGAAAAGATTTCCAAAAATCTCTTTGTCATTGGTATGCTGTCTGAGGCAAGAGCTTCCTATTATTTGCAGGACAATCTCATGCGGATTCATCAATTGCTTGGACACGCCAGCCTTGGTAGGATGGAAAAGTTTCTCAAAAAATCCATCCCGTCAGTTGATGAGGACACGTTTGAATGTCTTAGCTGCAACAAAGCTAAAATCAGCAAAAAATCCTTCAATCTCAAACAAGACATTGCTTCTGAATGCTTCAAGAAGATTCACCTAGATCTGATTGGTCCAATACACCCCACATCAAATGGCAAGTATAAGTATATACTAAATCATATCAACTCATATTCCGGCTATTTAGCAAGTTTTCCCTTAAAATCAAAAAGTGACACGGCTGATTTGATTATCTTCATTATAGAGAATCAGCATTGAAAAACTGGTTGGTATCCAAGAGAGGTGTGCTTGGACGGGGGCGGAGATTTTTTTAACTCCAAGCTTCAAATGTATTACCAAAATCACCACATAAACCAACTGATCAGTGAACCATACCATTCACAACATAATGGTAGAGTTGAATGAGCAAATTGGACAGTTATTGAGGCAGCAAGAGCCACTATTTCCAATGCAGGATTAACAAATTCTTGCTGGCATGAGGTAGTGAAAGGCTGCTGCTTGATGCTTAATCAAATTCCAAAAGAAAAAGATGAAGACCCGCCATGGACTAAAATTCACAACAAAAGACTCCCTAAGGACTAAATCAAACCAATTGGATCTTCCCTTACATATAAGTTGAACAGCACTGACATACACTCTAAATTAGAAAAAAAGAGGAGCATCTGGAGTTTTAGTAGGGTTCAATCCTCACGTTCTGTCATACAAGATTATGAATTTGTCGGGCAAGATCATAGACACAAAACATGCCATATTAAACACTCAGAAGCCTGTTTTAATTTTGGTCAAGGACAATAATATCCAAGTCTCCAAGGAATACACTGATACCTCCACCAGCCTGCCGCCAACTCAGCAAGTTCTAGAAATCAAGGACAAGCCAATTGGAAATAGCTTTGTTTCTGAAAGCAAGACAAGCTCAGTCAACAAATATTCAGTTGAACAAGACCTTCAACCAACCTTGAGACCCAGAGACAAACTTTCAAAACTTGATCAATATGGCTTCATAGCCGATAAATTACCTAAAACTCTCATTGAAGCCATGCAAATTCCTCATTGGAAGGAGTCAGCTGAGAAAGAATTCGCTACCATCAAAGATCAAGAATTGTGGGAAAAAGCCAATGATGATGAATTAACTAACCCTCTCAACGCCGTTCCCGTCTTCAAAATCAAGCACAATGCTCATGGTGAACCTGAGACCTTCAAGACTTGCCTTTGCGTTCAGGGTTTCAGCCAAAGATATGGCCTAGATTATCTTGAAACCTATGCTCCAACTGGTAAAGTGGCCTCATTACAAGCAGCCCTTACCTATGCAGCTGACAAGAATCTTGAGCTTCTACAACTTGACTTCAAGGGTGCATTTTTGCATTCTGAACTCAATGAACAAGTTTTTATCAAAACCCCTTATGGATGCAATCGCAAGTCAAAATATCTTTGACTAAAAAAATCTCTATATGGACTGAAACAGGCACCAAGAAATTGGTATTGCATGCTGAGCAACTGCATCAAGTCGCAAGGATTCTCTGAGTCCAACTGTGACCCATGCCTGTACATTGGGCATGATGGTTACTTGGTAGTTTTCTTTCATGTAGATGACTTGGTTGTAGCAGGAAATGCCAACCATTTTAAGGACGTGTTTCTCTCAAAATTCAAAAACTCTTTGGCTCACAAACCAAATACACTGCTTGGAATGAAGGTCACTTGTGACAACGGCCTTATTCAACTATTTCTGCCCTTACATATTGAAAAAGGATTATCAGAACTTGATATGACCAAATGTTGTCTAGTCTCCACTCCCCTTACGCCAGGTCTACATCTTGTACCGGCAAGTGAAGATGATCATCAACAATTCTTCAAGCTTCAAATCAACTATAGGTCGCCCATTGGTTGGCTGAACTTCATAGCGGGTCTGGCTTGCCCCAATATCAGCTTTGCAGTTTTGAGCCTAGCTAGATACTGCAAGCGCCCAGGCATGAGTCACTGGAACAAGGTCCGACATGTTTGGAAGTATTTGTTGAATACTAAGGACCTCACTCTCACGCTTGGTCAATGATCAATATCCAACAGGCTCATCTGCTTCAGTGATGCTACCTGGGGTGACCACCCAACCTCAAGAATTTCTCAAACCCAATTCATATGCTCTTTTAAAAGCAGCCCTCTTTATTGGACAAGTAAAAGACAGCAAACCATCACTCACTTGTCCACTGAGTCAGAGTGTGTGGCTCTGTCCAGCTGCCATCTTGAAGGTCAATGGCTACAGAAACTGATTGAGGACGTGTATTGTACTAAAATCAAATGTCCCCTACATCTTATTGATAACAAGGGACTCAATGACAAAATTAAAAAATTTGGTTCCATTTCTAAAGCTAAACACATAGATCTCAAAACAAAAAGCTTGAGGAATGATTTTTAAAAAGGGCTGATTGAAGTCAAACTGATACCATCTCACTCAATGACCGCCAATTCCCTGATGAAAGCCGCAAACAAGACCTCTACAGTCCGTCTTGTAAATGCCTTCAGTTATCTGTTTCATTGATTGATGAGTTGAGGGGGGCTGTTAAAATCTTACTCTTATTCTTACTCACTTTGTACAATCTCTTGTCTAATCTTAGATAATATACTTTGATGTTTGTCAATCCAACCTAGTTCTTTTATTGTTCAACCAAATGCTCTTACAGCACCTTGGTGCAAATACTTCAATCTGCAACTCGTGCAAATATTCAACCACTCAATCCAAGGACAAGCATCAACTCAAACTGAAACGTTAACTCAACCAACCTTGCAAATTCTGATCCTCATGGAGAACTCTCTCCTCAATCAACACCTCAATCATTACCTCAAACATTACCTCAATGAAGACCTCAATCAAGACCTCAATAAAAACCTCAATCAATACCTCAATCAAGACCTCAATCAAAACCAAGTAATACCGCAATCATAACTCCGGTCTACAATGGATTGGTCTACAATCTGCGGCAGCCAGCGTAAGATTCAACTCTCCAACTCCTCAATCAGCAAATACTTATCTAACTCCCATACAGATAACTCAAGGCATGCTTGAAAACGTTTGACGTATCTCGCAGGGTTTCAATCCATCTCATCTGACTGATCTTCTACAATCACATGAATCTTATTGCTACGACTTATCTGAGTCAGATTTGACCTCCTTTGGTTCACATTTATTTTCATGCTTCTATTTTTTATTCATTGTTTAACTCAATACTCACTTTATTCATCCTTCATGCAATCTATTCCAGTCTGGTCTTGGTGATCAACTCAAATTTTCTCAGACTTCTCCCTTTGTCCTATCTGAAACCAATTGGAAACCCGTGCATCTACCTAGTCAGCAATAGACCCAAGGGAAATAAATGCAACTCAAAGGGCAAAGAGGGGACACTAGTAGGCTTCAATCCCCTTCTTCTCTTGTATCGGATCCTGAAAAAATATGGTTCCATTTTTTCTTCAAAGCACATAAGGTTCCTTCAAATTTCCAGACCCAGAGGGCCCAGCTTGACCTTTGACAAGGATCCCACGTCCACAAAGCCTAGTGACTTGGCACCAACTCCAGACTCAACTTCTCAAGTTCAAGCGCCAACTCAAGTGCCCTGGACAGGCTATTGGGATCCACAGACAGACTCAGAAAACTCAATCAGCTCAGCAGATGAGGCAAGTTTGTCAAAGCGCTCCTTGGTGGAGGAACCTGGGAATCATCCAACATTACACCAGAGTGTTCCAGAACCTAGTCAACCAGAGCAGAAAAGTGCGCCAACTCCTGCAAGTCTCCTGAGGGATCAATCTTGGATCAAACCCCCGCAGAGGTATGGATTCTTCCACTACTACAAGCCAAATACTTACAAACAAGCACTCCATTGTGGTGATCATCTTGAATGGACTCAATCCATGGATATAAAACTCAACTCAATCAAAGATTGGCTTGTGTGGAACTAATACAACTGTCCAGAGCCCAGGAATGCTCTCAAGACAACCTGTATCTATAAGATCAAACATAATTTGAAATGGTGAACCAGCAAGCCAAGTGGAGTGAGGCACAAATGATGGGACAAAGAGAGACGGCAAGATGAGACAGTACCTAACAAGGTACGAGTGAGATGAAGGAGAATCAACAATGAGTAAGGAGAAGGAAAAAGGAGACAAAAGAAAGCAAGTACAACATTATAGACTAGGTACAAGCTTCCAAAACCTAACAGATGGTTACCAAGGTGTGATAAACAGGGTTAGGGTTCCTGTTCCAGTCATGGTTGAGATCCAAGCCAAAATTCCCAATGGTGACATGTTGAGCTGTGATATTCCAACACCACCCCCCCCTTGTTTGCTATTCTGATGGCATTGCTAGGACTTTGTTCTTCTACAGGAATTTGTTTTGAGTTTGCGGGGTAAGGATCTTTGTCATCCCATCAACAAGATTGTCCAAAGTTTGGATGTAGTTTAAGGAGAACTCTTTGTTGGCAATGTGATGTCTGATCCATTGCAGGTGGACGTCAATATTCCGGGTGCGATGTTGGTAGACTGGATTTTCTAGCAGGGCAATGGCCCCTTGATTATTGCAGTTGATAGAGGGTGAGCAAAAGGAATGGCCAAAGAGCTTGGAAAGAGTGGAGAGGAGTTGGGAAGCCCACAGCAGATCCTGACCAGAATCTGAGCAGGCTCAATGCTTGGCCTCGGTAGTGGATAGGGCGGCCACCGATTGCTTGGAGCACCTCCAAATGACAGGGATGTTCAGAAACACAGAGCTACTGGTGAAAGACCGCCAATCACTCCTGGAGGCGTGATCAGCGTCACAATAGGCTTTTAAAGCAAAAGAGGAGGAAGGAGGGCCACCTAGAGTGATTCAAAGATGCTCGGTTTTGTTGAGACAGCGAAGCAGGTGCTGGAATTGGCGCTGATGGGTGATGGAGGGGTTATTGAGAAATTGGGAGAGATAGCTCCACATAAAAGCAAGGTCGGGTCTGGTGCACTGGACAAGGTAGTTCAAGAGAGCTACTCCTTGCCGGTAGTTGAAGGTGGATTTGACAGGACGGTCTGAGATAGGGATCCTCAACGGTTGTTGTGGAAGAGGGGTAGAGGCCGGTTTGCACTTTGACATACCGTACTCAGTCAACATGTTCTCAATGTACTGGTCCTGATGGAGATGAATAGTGCGAGCATGGAGATTGCGGGTTACTCTCATGCCCAGAATCCACTCACATTCTCCCAAGTCTTCCATCTCAAATTTTGACTTCATATGTTGCTTGATATCAAGAACGTCTTGTTTGCGAACTCCTATGACTAGGTTGTCAACATGAATATATACCATGCAAATTTTGGTAGGATCAGAGTGGATGAAAAGGCAGGGATCAAGTTTGGAGGACTTGAAGTTCAGTGAATTGAAAAAGGAGGTAAGGGCAGAGTACGAACAGCAAGGACTTTGTTTCAAGCCATATAGGGATTTCTTGAGACAAATGCCATGGCCAGGAGGAATCATGATGTTGAGTTCTTCTGGTTTCTTGATGAAAATCTCCTCTTCAGGTACTCCATTCAGAAAGACGCACTTGACGTCCATCTGATGAAGCTCAAGGTCAAAGGAGGCTATCAGGCTGAGTAGGATGCGAAGAGTTGGTAACCAACCAGTGGGAGAAAAGGTTTTGTCGTAATTGATCCCTTCCACTTGCCGGAAGCCTCTAGCGCAGAGTCGGGCTTTCTTCTTTATGAAGTTCCCATTCGCGCCAAATTTAGTCTTGAGGACCCAAGTGGTGTCCAACTCTTTAACGTTTGCGGGTTTGGGTACAATTTCCCACACTTGGTGTCTATCACAATTATCTTTCTCCACATTGATGGCAGTCTTCCAATTGGGCCAATCATCTGCTTTCTTTGCTTCGGCAATATTTTTTGGATCCTGATACATGATGGGTTTGTTGACGATGGCAAGTGCTTGATTGCATCTTTTGGAGGACAGAATTTGGTTCTCGGAGATATTCAATCCAACTTCCTTTGGGGCTGAATCATACCAAGGCACATAGTCGTAGTGTTTGTTAACGGGGCGGGAAGCAGTTGATGGGGCTGATGTGGAAGGGGAAGAGGGATGATCTAGTTCGAGGCTACCTTGCGGAGGAGGCAAATCGTCAAGGGTATTCCCAAAGGTTATAGTTGGAGGAGTGGAAAGACTAGGGAACAATTCTTTGAAAGGAAAGAGGAGATCATTAGGACGATCCAATTTAACCAGAAAATCTTTGAGAGGGAATACATCATGCATCAGTTTTACGTGATGCGACCACATGACCTTGTCTGTAGAGGGAATCCAGAGTTTAAAAGATCGATGGTGTGAATCAAAACCAATGAGGACATCTTCCTCTCCTGGGGGGAGAACTTTGATTTCCTCCATTTCTTTTCAGTGAATAAAATGGCTTTACAACCAAAGGGTGCCAGGTGATCAAAGGAGGGTGCCTTGCCAGTCCATTTTTCAAAAGGGGTTGTAAGACCCAGCGCTGAGTGGGGGGTTCAATTTTCAAGGAAGACAGCAGTAGTGAAAGCATCTCCCCAGAGTTCCAGGGGAGCACCGCAGGTGAGTAAGAGGGCTCTTGTCTTTTCAATGGTTGTGCGGTTCCCGCGTTCTGAAAAAGGATTCTGTTGTGGCGTGTAGGGTGAGGTGGTAATGTGTTTGATTCCTTTCTTGGCAAAGAGAGTTTTGAACTTGTGATTGATGAATTCGCCTCCATTATCAGAGACTAAAGATTAAATTTTACATCTTGTGAAGCATTCAGCTTCATTGAGGAAGGAAACAAACCAATTATATGAATCGGACTTACAACCTATGGGGTAAATGAACGCATACCGGCTATGTCCATCCACAATCTTCAAGAAGTAACGGTTTCCTCCTTTGGACATGGGGGACATGGGACCACAGAGGTACATATGGAGACACTCAAGTCGGGACGATGGGGTGGGGAAGTGACCAGAAAAAGGTGTCTTGGTCATTTTTGCAGTGAGGCAATTGGAACAGTTGGTTGGTTTGGTTGATAGATGAGGAACAAGTTTTTTTAGGTAGGAATCATTGGGATGCCCAAGTGTTCTGTGAAAGTCTAAAGAGGACCTTGCAGATAAGGCCCTGGAATGGGAGATATTTAGGGAAAGGAAGTTGTCAGAGAATTTCCCGGACATCAGTCTAGATCCGTCCTTGATGCATTCAAATCCGGTGTTGATTGGATTAATAGAGTAGCCCAATTGGAGGTAGGGGGCCATGGAATCAAGGAATTGGAGAGTTCCGGAACCAGCTGCGCGTGGGGAATCTCAAGGACTCCGGATTCCAGAGGGATGATGGCTGGAACAAAACCTACCACCTTGAGGGGGGTGCCATTAGCGGTGTAGAGGAATGAGTTGGTTGGAGTCAGTGACAGAAAATACTCTTGATGTTTGAGATAGTGGACAAAAGCTCCACTGTCAAGGATGATCAAGTCTGTGTTGGCCTTGTTGGAACTGAGATTGGCTTTCCCAGTGTTGGTTTTATTTTGGATGCAAGTGAGGGCAGCTTGATGATAGGCAATAGCTAGTTTGGGATGTAATTGGTGGCATTGATCAGGTGAATGTGTGGTGTTAGGGTTGTGTACCCCATTCTCACAGAAATGTCTTTGTTTTTGATTTTTGTTTTGAGAGGAGTTGGGAGAGATAGAATGAGACACATTGAAAGCTGAAACTTGAGCGCTTTTGATGAATTCTGATTGACTTTGGATCTCAAGTTTGAGATTGGAGATAAAAGTGTCTATGGGAATCTTAGCTTTTTTTCCCTTTTATTGGGCAAATTGGAGAGATTGCATGACAGCAAAAGAGGGAGGTAAGCGTTTAAGGATGATGATTTCCCAGAGTGTTTCTATTGTGAAGGTGTCAAGATTGTCAAAAGAGACTTCAATTAGTAGTCAAAAATTTTCTCAAAAATTGTTGATGGAATCCTGTAGGTTGCCGTTGGAGAAGGGAATGTTGTATAATCTATCCATTAGGTTCACCACATTTCTGAGGGACTTTTTGGCATAGTGATTGCAGATGGAGTCCCACAGCCCTTTGGGTTTGTACCTTGTTGGATTCTTAACAAAACAGCTAAAGTTTTGTTGGTCAAGGTTGAGTCAAATGAAGGTAGTGGCCTGCTTCTTTTTTAATTTTATTTTGGCGGTGATTTCATTGGGTTGTTCAAGAACTATTCCATCCAGGTCCTTATATCCAAGGGCAGTGAGTACATTGTTTTTCCAGCTGGAAACTTTGCCCAGGCCGGTGAGTTTCTCACAAAGGATGCCTCTGGTTTTGGAAGAATTGGTCATGTTGAAAAGGGGGGGTGGTTGTGAGGGACTCAATAGGCTTCCTATCAGTAGTTCTTGGACAGTATCCCCGGATGATGAGATGGAATCACTAGGGGAGTAAAAAAAAGAGTTGGAGGAAGATGATTAGGGAGATGCCAGAGATTTAGGAGATGGTAGTAAATGCGGAGAAGTAGGATTGGCCACATTTCAGGATTTCTTAGATCTTTGACTTGCTCCTGGTCCTATTGGCCTCACGGCTGGTATTTAAACTGGGCTCATAACCTGAAATGGTGAACCAGTAAGCCAAGTGGAGTGAGGCACAAATGATGGGACAAAAAGAGACAGAAAGATGAGACAGTACCTGAACAAGGTACAAGTGAGATGAAGGAGAATCAACAATGAGTAAGGAGAAGGAAAACGGAGACAAAAGAAAGAAAGTAAAACATAATATACTAGTTACAAGCTTCCAAAACCTAACAGATGATTACCAAGGTGTGATAAACAGGGTTAGGGTTCCTATTCCAGTCATGGTCAAGATCCAAGCTGAAAGTCCCAATGATGACATGTTGAGCTGTGATATTCCAACAGAATTGCCATGGGGACCTGGTCAGATACAAGGCTTGTCTTTGCGTGCAAGGATTCAACCAAGTTGAGGGACTCAATTACACAGACACCTTTTCTCCAATGGGAAAGCCTTCAACTCTGCGACTCCTCCTGCTTTATGCACTCAAATCAAAATAAAAGATCTATCAATTCAATTTCAAAAGTGCATTCCTCCACTCACCCATTGATAAAGAGGTAATCATTGGAACTCCCAAAGGATCAAAAAGAACCTCTCAATCTCTAAGGCTTTGAAAATCACTCTACAGCATGAAGCAACCACCTGAAAACTGGTACAAAATGCTCAGGGTGTGGTTCAAAGATGTGGGATTCAGTGAGTTGTAATTTTATCCTTGTCTCTACCTGTCCAATGATGGAAATTACCAACTTTTCTTCCATGTGGATGATCTGATTGTGGTTGGCCATGGGAGTGGTTTTTAAAAGAAGTTCCTGGCCAGGTTCTTGGGATCCATGGAAAAGGATCCCCACACAATCCTATGGATGAGAATAGAGGTGAAGGAAGACAAGATCCTTCTTAATCAACCAAAACACATCAAGCATGTCCCCAAGGAACTTGGCCTCAAAGATGCAAAGACAAGCAAGTCTCTCCTGATGCAAAATTTTCAACTCAAGGCAGCCACAGATGAAGAATTTGAACAATTCAGGATCCTTAATGTGAATTATAGGTCTGCCATTGGCCTACTCAATCACATTGCATGCTACACCCAACCCAACGTCAGCTATGAAGTTTCCAGTATTTCAAGATTCAAAATCAAACCTGGCCTACCTCATTGGAAAAAGCTGAAGAAGAATTTGAAGTACCTGAAGGGGACTGTGCATATCAAACTATGCTTACAAGTGGAAAAGGCTGACTGTTTTTCCTCAGCCTACTCCAATGCGTCTTGGGCTGATAATCCGGACACCAGGCAATCTCAGAAAGGTTATCTTTGTGCTTTCTACAGCTGCATAGTGTCGTGGAACATTAGCAAACAGAAGAATATCACCTAAAGCTCCACTGTCTCTGAGCTCAATGCCTTGGTCAATGCATTTCAAGATTCAACTTGGTTCCAGGCTCTGGAATGCAAAATTGTTTCAGTAGGGTCCTCCGCAATCTCCATCTACACCAACAACAGGGGCCTCACTGAAAAACTTGAGAAATTTGGGTCAAACTCAAAGACCCGCCATCTCAATCTGAAAACCAAGGGAATGAGAGAGGAGTTGAAGTCTGGCAACATCAGTGTCAAGCTTTTCAGATCTGAACAGATGCCTGGGGATGCCCTCAAAAAAAGCTCAATCCTCACCAGCTTGCAACTCCTCCAGTCATCTTTTGCAAACACCACAATTGCATAGTTTTCTTTTGTTTCCTTTTTTTCCCTTCATTCTGTTTCCTACTTTTTCAACTTGCTTCAACTCCCACACTTCACCTTGCACTCTGTCTTGAGTCTCACCTCTTCATCTCACCAGGCAAGGGGCTTGTTGAGATGTCACAACTAGGAGATGGTCCCTTGCCCTGGGAGTGGACCCACAGGCTCTTTCACCCCAGGCCTCTACATTTGGGGCAGCTTGTCTTGGAGTAATTTGAGGACTCCTGCAAATGGGGTGACTGCACTGCAACCACTCAGAACTTTCAGCTTTGACTCAACTCCATCAAAAAAACATACTCCTCACTCAGTCTACTTTTGCTCAACCTCTTACTTGCTTTTTTCTTTTATTCTTTCCTCATTTCTCCACTTCTGTTACACTCAACTGTCTTTTTCACCAACTCAACTGTAAATCCATCTTCATTTTCAACCTATTGCCTGCTACAAGTGCCTGGTGAGATTTGTTTTCTGACTCCTCCGTCCTCATACTCAAGTTACTAACGCCTGCCTCAAATTCTAGTCTCACCTACTCAGGTCTCAAATCAACTTTGTAACTGATACAACTGGTGAATTGTCCTAGCGCCCATAATCAACTCACACAGACTCCTCTCTTGTTGGTTTCATTGATCATTTTCTCATCTTCTCATGACTCTGGTTGTTCTCACATTTCTTCATTTTGTTTCCTCAGTCCTCATTATTGTATTATTTCAATTCAATTATTTCATCAGAAGGCAGGTTGCAACTCCCCACATCCCCTTGTTTACTGGCCCTCATTAAAATGGTCTTCCTTTCAAAATTATTTTCAAAAATTTTGCATTTAATTTGGCTAAGGTCAGAGATTTCCAAATTTTGGGCTTTATCTGCAATATTCAGTGTTCAACCAATATTTTCCGTTACATGTAGCATTTTCAAGGATCAGATCCAGCCACTCAAAAAGGGGAGTGGTGACCCTTAGTACTGACAGCCAAATTTCAGTTGAACCTGATAAAGTTGTGTATGTAAACTGAGGTTTCAAATGCTATACATCCCTGAAACTGAAGCATTTGGAATTTATATTTTTTTTTTGACTTGATAATGTTTAAATGTAACTATTTCAGACATTCAGATGTGATTGGAAGGATACATTGCATGAAAAGATGATTAGAAAAAAGTTTAGAAAGAAATTAGAATGTATGGCTTACCTAGTTCAGACATTCAGATGTGAGTGGAAGGATGAAGAAAAAGGTCCTTCCATGTCTGAATGCTGAGCTGGGTATAGCCAGCATAAATGTCACAAAATGTGAAATGAACATTAAAAGAAATCAAAAATATAGGTTTTGCACAGATGGACACCTTGACAATAGGAAGCACACAACAGAAATCTCAACACCCCCCCCCCCTTGCTGACTATTGGAAAAGGGATAGAAATTAAATCCAGCAAGCAAAACAAGCAGAAAGAAATGATCAATTGTACAAAACCAAAAATTGCACAATGGTTCTCTAGTTGGATTTGGGGAAACGGTATGGTAAACATGTCTGACAGCATGATGCTTGTGGAGAGGTGCAAGACTGAGATATGCCCATGACTTACACAGTGTAGAATAAAGTGGTACCTTGCATTGATTTAATTTTTCTAGTGTAATTCTCTGGGATTTTGGCCAATTCTTTGTCACCTTTGTTTTCAACATGGAAAGGGATCACCAACTTTGATCAAAGACAGAGTTCCCTAAGGTTGTTTTGAAGCCAGATTGCCTGTTTGCAAGATTTGTACATTGCCTTGTGTTCTGATTCCATGCTGGAAAGGGACACAGTTGCTTGTTTCCTTGATTTCCACAAAACTGAGCCTTTTCCTTTCTCAAAAATTTAGGAAGACATGCAGCAGTGGTCCAAAAAATCTTCCTCCCATTCCAAGTTTGAAAAATGGGATCAGGTCAAGGTGTCTTCAAGGCAAAGGCACTGGTTTTGGGTGAGACAGAGATAGTGGAGTATCAAAAGGGCAGCCCGCCAGTTCAACTCAGATGGATCCCTCAAAAAATGCAAAAACCATTGACAGCAAAAGCCACATTGGATTGTGTAAAATGGGAAGCCCAGATTGGGGACACAATTAGCTTATTGTAGGGACTGGGGAATTATTTTTCCTCTGGAAATTGGTGAACCAGAAGGCAGAAGTTAGAGTCAGTAGGGGAGGACTTGTTTGTGTGTGTGCCATCCAGGAAACAGAGTTTCATTTCTTTGCCATAATGAGATTGAGTGATATAGAGCAATTTGTGTTGATGGTCTGGAGTTTTTTTCAGAGAGGGGAAGTGATTTAGGTCTTCCTTGGATTCAATTTTTAACTTCTTGCCCATATGCATGATTTTATCATCAACAAATGTGGAGTTTTCAACAACTTCCAGATTTTCCACATGTATCACAAGGGTTCCAACAAGTTGGCAGTCTTCCAGCCGTAAGTAGAATTGAATTGAATTAGGACTGGCAAAGGACTATGGATTTTGAGGTTTCATTCCCTTGGGGATTCCTTGAGACCGTAGATGTACCGGTTCACTTCACAAACCCAGTTGGGGTGATTGAAATCCTCAAAGCCCTGCAACCACTCCATATAGACTGGCTGTGGCAGATTTCTGATGAGGAAGGCAGTCTTGAAGTCCACTTGCCTTCCTTTCCAACCGCAAATAGCCTTCAGAATTCAAATCAAAAAAAAGATTTCTTGTCAAAGAAATTGTGAAAAAACTGTGTTGTAGTTGATACCGTGTACTTGAGTGTAGCCAATGGCAACAAGGCAAGCCTTCAGTTTTGGGATTGAGTTCTCAGCCCTTCTCTTTATCTTTGAAACCTGTTAAAATTGATGATATTATTCTTGTTATAATTATGGCCAGCAATTAGCTTAGGAAAATGAGCAGTATTTAAAGAAAAAGAAATGCTGGACACCTTGTGTCAATAATTGCTTGATGGGCTCTCACAAATGGGGCAACACATTGGATGATATCATTGATGAATTCAATTGGATGATGAATGGATGATGGAAAACAGCAGGCAGAAGAGCTCCTTAAGTAAAAAAGATTGGCCTCTTGTGATCCCATGATACAACAAGCCAAAAGGCAAATTTTCCGCCCCAAAAGAGCTCTACAGGCTCTACAGGCCTTGTTACTTGGTTTGGGCTACATCAGCCCACATGGCATCAGTCCCTGTACCCTTAAAACCAGCCTATTCCGGTTTTTTATGTTTTTTCCATCTCAATGGGGCTGAACCAGCCCCTATTCTGTTCAATCCCTGGCTGGTTGTCCATTAAAACCAGCCCTTTTACTTATCTTATCACTTGTACAGCCCTGGCCCCGCATATGGGCCAGGTGGGAACCAGGACTCACCTGAGTCCAACCAAAATCTCACCTGGGGGGGGTGTAACCAGCGGACATGCCCCCCCCTCTTTCTCTCAAATACCTGGAGGGGGCGGTCAAATCCCCCTACCAGGGGCCCTGGGGGTTGATACACCCAGGGAGTCTCTACAGTAAGTGGGCTGGGGGGTGATCAGGTCCCCTCCAGCCCATTGCTCCTCCCCCTTGGTAAAGGGGGGGGGAGAGCACCCCTTTGATGGTGGGGGGGTGGTCAATTCCCCCCAACTGCTGGTTGCCTCAATGCAACCGGCGTGGCCACCTTTTTTGGTGGGGGGTGATCAAGTCCCCCCCACCATGACCGGTTTCTGGCTGGTTACAACCAGCCAGCCCTCCCCCTCCCCCTTGCAATGGCAAGAAAGGGGAGGGGGAGGAGCCGGGACCACCAGCCCTGCGGCACCCATCCAGCGCAGCAGCCACAACAACAGCCCCGTGCGGGCCATAGGGCCCCATAGACGGGCCAAAGGCAAAAACAGCGGCCCCAAGCGGGCTGCAACAAGGGCAGCGGCCCCAAGCGGGCTGCAACACGGGCAGCGGCCCCAAGCGGGCTGCAACACGGGAAGCGGCCCCAAGCGGGCTGCAACATGGGCAGCGGCCCCAAGCGGGCTGCAACACGGGCAGCGGCCCCAAGCGGGCTGCAACACAGGCAGCAACCCCAAGAGGGCTGCAACACGGGCAGCGGCCCCAAGTGGGCGGCAACACGGGCAGCGGCCCCAAGTGGGCGGCAACACGGGCAGCGGCCCCAAGCGGGCCCCGACACAGGCCACAACGCGGGCGGCAGCCCCAACCAGGCTGCAAAACGGGCAGCGGCCCCAATGGGCCACCCCAAGCCCAAAAACTAAGTAAAACATACATTGGCAGGTCAGCCTGTCTGGCCAAGTATGTCCAAAATAAACCTTGGGCCCAATTAAGCCCATGCAAGCCCATCTGGCTGTACTTTCCCATATCCCCCACCAGGCCTGTTAGGGCCTGTGTAACAATGAGCCTGTTTCACGCAATTTGAGGCCAGTTTCCCCAAATCAGTGACATCCACACAGGCCTGTATGGTCTGTGTGAGTGTCCAATGGGCCGGAGAGGCCCATATGTGCATCCCATTTGGATTAAACTTATACATAGAACACACATAAGTGCATATGTATTTTAACACACCCCCTTAATCCAAAAGGGGTGACATCTGCATATTAGTGACAAAGCCTTGATGCTTGTTCCTATCTAAAGCCTTAGTCAAGATATCCGCAATCATTGCTCCAGTGGGCATGTACCTCAACAAATCTCCTTGCAGTTAACTGCATTTCAAATATAGTTATAATGAACATCAATATTTTTTGTTCTTGAATGGAACACTTTGTTTTGCGCCAACTAAATGGCACCCTGGTTATCAGAATACAACAATGCAAACCCTTGTGGTTTATGTTTATCCTCTAAGACTTTTCTCAAACATTTTTCTTCCTGTGAAGCTGCTAAGTAAGCTCTATACTCAGCCTCTGTTGATGAAAGACTTATTGCAGAAACCTTCTTGGACATCCATGACACCAGATTCTTACCTAAGAAGAATACAAAACCACTTGTTGATTCCCTAGTGTTACCATCTGCCCAACTTTCATTGGAAGAACCAACCAAATCAAAGTTTTCTGACTTTGTAAACAACAGTCCCAGACTGTGAATTCCTTTAAGATACCTCATAACTCTCTTAAACGCTGACCAATGCCTCATGCTTGGCTTCTCTAAGTGTTGCAACAAGAAACCAAGTTCAAAAGCAATATTGGGCCTTGTACACTGCCCCAAATAATTAAGCAATCCAATAGCTGACCTGTAGTTGTTCCCAGATTGAAGAAACTCCAGATACTTGTCATATGTAGACTTCTCTAAGCAAGTGTTTGACTGCATTGGAGTACCAAACTCCTTTGCATCCTCAAAGCCATATTGCTTAAGAAGAGCTGCCACGTAATGGCTCTGGTCTAACTTAATACCATTCTTGCTCTTACAGACTTTCATTCCTAGCACCTGTTGCGCCAGACCAAGATCTTGTATCTTGAATTACTTTTTGAGTGTCTCCATGACTCTCTCTTTACCATTTCCAATAATGATAGTGTCATTGACCCATACAAACAAAATTGCATCCTTTCTTACAAAGAGACAAGGGTCCGCCTCAGACTTCTTGAAACCAATCTGTATCAGTTTCTCACTCATGGTATCATACCACAATCTAGCTTCTTTCTTCAATCCATAAAGAGATCTGCACAGATTGAGGACATATTCCCCTTTATCTTCTGAAAGAAAACTTCTAAAACAGATTTTCTTCATTGTTTCTTGTTTAGTCTCTAATAACCATTCACAAAAACCATCAGGGATTGACATATAAAAAGTCTACTCCTCTCCAAGTTTTGCATTCAAGTATGCTGTTACAAAATCAGCTTGTCTGATTTCTTCTCCCAACCCCACTGCCAGAGCAATGATGTACCTGAAGGTGGACAGCCTTCCATTTGGTGAGAAAGTTTATTGGTAATCAATACCCTCTATCTGCTTGAAGCCCTGTGCAACGCATCTAGCCTTGAATCTTTTCAAAACTCCATTTGTTTCAAACTTCTTGTTTAACACCAATCTAGACCCCACAATGGTCTTTCCTTTTGGAACAGAATCCTGCTTAACCACTTCAAAGACACTATTATTTTCTAGAGAATCAAATTCCTCAAAAATAGCACTCTTCCAGTTGGATCTATCATCAGAATTCATAGCTTGGCCGAAGCTATTTGGGTTAACCCTGTTACCCATTTCTGAACTCAACTCCAGGACTTCATTGAGCATAAACTGTTCCTGAAATTTATCTTCCTCATATCCTGCAGCAGCATAATGGGACTTCCATTCCCTGTAACTATCAACTGTTACTCTAACCCTACCACTCCTTCTTACTGGAGGTGGAGGCTCATCAGGTTCCGAATTAACGGACTCCCCTGAAGCGGGCACTGAACCCTCTGGTGGCACGTCTGCCATCTCTTCATCTTCTGGAACCACATGTTTCTCAGCCTTTGCTGGTGAAATAGGTGCTAATTCTATTTCTTGCTGTGACGTATTCACAACAACATCTTCACTCCTTTTGAGTGGAAAGGTACTTTCATCAAATTTTACATCCCTACTATGGATAACCTTTCTTGTCCCTGGAAAATAGATCCTATATGATTTACTTATTAAATCATAGCCTACAAGTGCCCCTGTTCTGGCTCTAGGTTCTAATTTTCCAACCATATAATTATGGTGGACACTATAATACACCAAGCAACCAATTGTTCTTAGGTGTGATGTTTTGGGGTACAACTTCCAAAACTGATAATGAGGGCTCTTCCCATTAAAAATTACAATGTTATGAAACAGACAGACTGTACACATCAACTCAGCCCATAAGAAATTTGGTAGACCAGATTGAGACATAATAGTTCTGACCTTGTCCAGTAAAGTCCTATTCATTCTCCCAAATATTCCATTATTTTGTGGAGTACTTGCAGTAGTGACTATATGAATGATACCATAATCTTTCAATAACCTCTCAAACTCTTTACTCACAAATTCACCACCTCCATCAGTGATAACCCTCTTGATCTCCTTCATTAGACCATTCTGTTTCCAGACTTTGAAGATTACAGAAAACTCCTCTGTGGTCTGATCCTTAGATCAAATTGGTTTAACCCAAACATAATTAGTTGCAGTATCAACTAAATTGATGAAGTATATTTCCCCACCAAGGGACTCCGGTGTGAATGGCCCTGACAAATCAATGGAAAATTCCTCTCTAGGAACATCAGTGCAATCTCTACTCTTTGAGAACACATTTCTAGTCTTAGCTCCTAAGGTACAACTCTCACAGTTGCTGTCCTTTACCTTATGGCCACTTCTATTGTGAGCAAAAGTGCTCAAAGCTGAGATTTTGAACAAGCTTGCACACAAAAGCTTGTTCCAAACCTGTCCACTAACAAAAGTTCTCCAATTAATATTGATAACAAACTTATCTTCTTTGAGATAACAAATCTGGAAACCTTTTTTCCACAACACTCCAAGGGACACAAGGTTATAAGGCAACTCTGGTACATAGAAAACTTTCTCAAAAGAAATTTTGTAATCCAAGTGATTTGCAATAATAACTTTTCCAATTCCTTTAATCTGAATTGTTCTGCCTTTCTGACAAATATTAAAACTCCATCATATTCACTAAGATTTGAAAATAAATTTGGTTCAAAGAACATGTGATCTGTACAACCAGAATCAATCAAAACAAGAACATCCTCCTTCAATCCTTCTAATAGGAAAGAAGCTTTATCAGTCACTGATAATTTCTCATCTTTGAGGTTAAGATTACTCACTTTGTAATCAATCAAGTCCATTTCTTGATCCTCATCAATTTTGGCCTTCTTGTTGGGGCCTTCTCCCCCAACAACCATTTCCATTGGACCATCAAACGCCACCATTGCAACTTTTTCAGTAGTGAGATTGACCTCCTTTTCATTCTCTTTGGACTTCTTCCTCTTCTTGGCCTCCTTGAAATCCTTAGCATAATTCCCCTTATTCTGACAATTATAGCATATGACCTTGGACAAATCCTTTTTTGCCTTCTTGCAAGATTTTCCAGTCTTTCCAACAAGGGCTGTTCCAGAACCCCCCTTCATCTTGAACTGAAGATCATCCTTTTCAATCCTTTTCAGAACATCCTCCTCCCCAGGAAGAGGATCCAATTGAGAGATAATTCTGACTAAAGAATCAAACTCCTTTGGTAGTTTCTGAAGGATTAAGAGTGAAAAACACTCAGGATCCATGTTAAGTCCTGATGACTTAAACTTGGCTATGCTATACCTAGCCTCTGCAACAAACTGTTTACAATTCAAATATTGTAACTTAAACATTTTATTGAAAGCTATACCCTTCTGGTGAACAGAATCACCAGCATACTTGGACTTAAGCAACTTCCAAAGGATGCTTCCCCTCCTCCTTGCATCTTCCCTAAGAGTATTGGCAACCCATGTCACATGATTCTCATCAAGATTCCTAAGGATGAGATGAAAAGACTTTTTCTCCACTTCTGAACTGATCAAAGTTTCATCTGCACTCATTATCTCCCCACAACAGATGTTGTCCAGCTCACTATCCATAAGGAAAGCTCAAGCATTATAATTATGAATTTTCAGAACTATCTTGGTGAAGCTAACATCAGGGATATAGGACATTGTCTTGGAAAACTTGAGGTCTTTGAGGTTCTCCAGAGTAAGGTACAAGGGTCTAGATGGCTTGGAAGTAATGATGATGTTGGTACTGATAATGTGTTATAATTGTGGCCAGCAATTAGCTTAGGAAAATGAGCAGTATTTAAAGCAAAAGACATGCTGGACACCTTGTGTCAATAATTTCTTGATGGGCTCTCACAAATGGGGCAACACGTTGGATGATATCATTGATGAATTCAATTGGATGATGAATGGATGATGGAAAACAGCAGGGAGAAGAGCTCCTTAAGTAAAAAAGATTGGCCTCTTGTGAGCCCATGATACAACAAGCCAAAAGGCAAATTTTCCTCCCCAAAAGAGCTCTACAGGCTCTACAGGCCTTTTTACTTGGTTTGGGCTACATCAGCCCACACGGCATCAGTCCCTGTACCCTTACAACCAGCCTATTCTGGTTGTTTCTGGTGTTTCCATCTCAATGGGGCTGAACCAGCCCCTATGATGTTCAATCCCTGGCTGGTTGTCTGTTAAAACCAGCCCTGTTACTTATCTTATCACTTGTACAGCCCTGGCCCCTCATATGGGCCAGGTGGAACCCAGGACTCACCTGAGTCCAACCAAAATCTCACCTGGGGGGTGTAACCGGCGGACATGCAGCCCCCCCTCTTTCTGTCAAATCCTTGGAGGGGGCAGTAAAATCCCCCTACCAGGGGCCCTGGGGGTTGATACTCCCAGGGCATTGCTATGGTAAGTGGGCTGGGGGGTGGTCAGGTCCCCTCCAGCCCATTGCTCCTCCCCCTCAGTAAAGGGGGGGGGGGGGGGGCAGAGCACCCCTTTGATGGTGGGGGAGGTCACTTCCCCCCCACCGCCGGTGGCCTCAATGCAATGGGCCTGGCCACCTCTTTCGGTGGGGGGATGATCAAGTCCCCCCCCCACCATGACCGGTCGCCCCTTGTCACCAGTCGCTGGCTGGTTACAACCAGCCAGCCCTCCCCCTCCCCCTTGCAATGGCAAGGGAGGGGAGGGGGAGGAGCTGGGACCACCAGCCCCACGGCCACCACCCAGCGCGGAAGCGACAACAACGGCCCTGCACGGGCCTTTGGGCGCCATAGACGGTCCAAAGGCAAAAACAGTGGCCCCAAGCGGGCCGCAACGCGGGCAGAGGCCTCAAGCGGGCCGCAACACGGGCTGCAACACGGGCTGCAACACGGGCAGCGGCCCAAAGCGGGCCGCCACGCGGGCGGCAGCCCCAACTGGGCTTCAACACGGGCAGCGGCCCCAATGGGCCGCCCCAAGCCCAAAAACTACGTAAAACATACTTTGGGGGGCCAACTCCTCTGGCCAAGTATGTCCAAAATAAACCTTGCGCCCAATTACGCCCATTCAAGCCCATCTGGCTGCACTTGCCCATATCCCCCACCGGGTCTTTTAGGGCACATGTACCAATGAGCCTGTTTCAAGCGTTTTGAGGCCAGTTTCCCCAAATCAGTGACATCCACACAGGCCCATATGGTCCATGTGAGTGTCCAATGGGCTGGAGAGGCCCATATGTGCATCCCATTTGTATTACACTTATACGTGGCACATGTGTAAGTGCATGAGTATTTTGACAATTATTCTGGATGTGGGCCAGGTTCCATGTTTCCATAACTATAAGGGGCACTAATTTTTCCTATGCCACTTTGAGCCACTTGTGCTTGTGAGGATACTTGAGTAATTGCTTCCAGGTCTTTGGGGTATTGAAACCCTTGCCTGCTTTTTCTGAATTTTACCAGTAACCCAGGCAATTGTGTTGGTGTTTTATTCTGGTTGAGTGGCAAGAGGTAGATATGGGATTCTTTGGAGACCTGGATGGCAATATCAAAGGAGAAGAGTACATGGTGTGGTAGAACAAATTCTTGCCTGTAGCCATCAGACTCAATTTTCTAGTATAAATATAATCCCAATCATAAACCCCCCCCCAAAAAAAAAATGGATTCTACACCAAAAAACAACCTATAGTCAACCAGCCAAACAACCCACCTATCCCTCATGGTTGAGAAGATACAGCCAAAATTCATTATGGCCAGCTCATCTCCAACCCAGGTATCAAAAACCAGTGAAAGATCATTTGTGTATACCTTGTAAATTCTAATTGAATACCAGTGACATCTTACCACAACCACTTTGACCCATCATACAACCAATCACTTAACCAATGGATACCAAACCAATTTACATACTTAATATAGATGCAACCAGTAGCATGGATTACCAAAAAAACCACCAGTACCAACTCAATGCAGCATCACACAGCACCATATGTAGGCAGAAACATGTAGTAACACACAGAAAGTTATGCAGCCAATGGCAGGTAGCAACAAACAAGCAACATTACAAGTACCACAGGGCTACCCAGAAACATATGAATGCATTCAGGACCATTTAGAACCAAACAACAACAGAATCACACAGAAATTTATGTATTCAGTAGCATGTGGAAACAAACAACCACTAGTACCAGTCACCACAGAACTACCCATCAATATATGCAGGCAGTCTGGACCATGGGTAACCAAACAAACACTAGTACAAGGAATCACAGAACTTCCCAGAAATGTATGCAGGAAGTCTTGACCGAATGTAACCAAACAACCATGAGTAAAAGGCATCACATAAATACCCAGAAATATATGCATGCAGCAAGGACCATGCATATCCAAACAAACCACCAGTACTTACCCACCTCAGTCCTTCATAGTACTATATGCAAGGCTTTGCATGCATGAAACCCCTTTACTACCTTTTCAAAACCAGAAGAAATGACTCATGTAACTGTAGAAGCTTTTCCCCAACAAGCAGAAATGCCTCATGTAACTGTAAAACCTTTTTCCAACCAGCAAAAATAAATCATGTAACTGTATCTCACTGTTCCTCACCAGAACAGGGGGAGCCACAGGGGCAGCCTGAGAACCCCTGGGGGAAGTATTTTTCTATTGAAGGAGGGAATCTCTGCCCTATCCAGCTTGTATCCCTCACCATCATCAATCCCACTCATCACATCTCCCACATTCCACTCTTCACCATCTCATCATTCATTCACCACCCAAGAATCTGTGGTCTTACCCAGATAAAAAAAAGGGATCATCAGTCTACCAATAAATAAAAAAAGGAAAGGAAATCAAAAACCAATTCTATAACCTCATCAACCATTAAAACCACCCCATTAGTTGCTTTGAATAAGGGTTCTTCTGTGACCTCAACTATTAAGCACAAGAATGAAGAAGAACCAACCATCAATAAATAAATAAACCTTAAAAATAAAGAGAGCACAACAAGAAACAACTAAAAACCTTTCCTCTTCCCAGCCCCCTGTGGGTAAACCCATCCTTGGGTCCTCTCCTGAACCATCCCTTTGATAAACCCTTCAACCCCTCAAAATTGGAATGTTGGTTAAAATCACATATATTTGATCAAACACTAGCAAATAATCAAATATATCTGGCCCATTCTTCAAAAACCTTACCAATAAAGGTTAATAATTAATCTAGGTCTGATATGAGACCTTTTTCAAGTCTCAAAGAAACCAGCCATTCATTTAAATCAATTATTTTGCAGAATTAATATAGTACTGAAAGGGCAGGCAAGTCAAAACCAGATTAGTTTTTACTAATAATTGAAAGGACTAGAATTGATAATAAATTCGCCTTCAAGGAATTCCAGAAAGCTATTTTCTAAATTATTTATTGAATCCCACATGAGTCTCTACAACAGATTGTGGGCTGATTTGGGGCCACTAAATGGAATGCTTCCGTACCAAACCATTGTTGGGATGGGCAAAGTATTCAGGAAGAGTGAGAGAAGGGGGGGATTAGTGGAAATTTCAGTCAGGGAAAAGAAAAGACTGGGAGTATGAATGGAGGCCTGAAGCCTTCAATCAAACCTGGGGGAAAGAGGTATGTTTAGCAGGGGTAGATTGGGTGTATTGATTTCTTTTTGGACATTGGGATTTGGTATGTCAGGCCATGGTAGTTCTACCAGAACTGGATCTGGAGGGGCTAGCAACAGAGATGCATAAGGGAAAGAGGGGTTTTTCAACAAGATGTCCCTGTTTTTCACAATGGACTGGTGTTGGAGATCCCAGATGCGGAAACCATTTCAATCTTGAAGTTAAGACAAAAATAGAGATGATCTAGCCTTGCATTGAAATTTCTTCTTGCTGGCCTCCAGCACCTTTTACCACACCAGAAACACAAAAAGATGCAGGCCCAAAAGATCCAGGTTCAGGAGTCCCAGAATAGAGTTAGGAGATAGAAAACTGGCAGGCATTTATGTTGTAGTTAAACAGCCCAGAAAGTCTTTGGAAGTGATAAATGAAGTAGGGTGCATTGGAATAAATTTATGATGGTCCCATTCATCTTTTTGGCTACGCCATTGAGCTCAGGTTTGTGCGGGGGTCCAGGCTGACATATGCCTGCGGAAGCAAGATAATTCTCAAATTTTCTTGAAATTTACTCTCCACCATTTTTGGGATGTAGTGAGAGGATGGGGAAATGGTTATCCTTCTCAAAGAAAGCTTGGAAAATTTTGAAGCAGCAGAAAACTGGAATTTAGATTTCATGGGAAAGATTGAAACAAGTTTGGAGAAGTTTTCAACAAAAGAAAAATAATACTTGTATGCCTCACAGGAAATTTCCCTGTATGAACCAACATCCGAGTGGATCATTTCACCAGTTCAAGTAGCTAAATGATCCAAACATGACTTGAAATCAATTTGATGCATTTTCAATTGAATAAAAACCAGGTACTTGTTTACATTGATTTTTTTCAATAAAGACAGGCAGATATTAAGCAAGGCTAGGATTTTCTTAAAAGGTCAAAGCCCTACATGGGATAAGCAGAGTTGATATCTCAGCGGTGAGGGATCAACCACAGCAGCGGGGGAAGAGTAGGCAAGAGATTGCTGAACTACCTTGACATAGGGGGGAAGAAGAGATTGCCCTTCCTGCATCCAACTCCCACCAGATTACCTCCATCAGGTGCATGGGAAGTCTTTAAAATATTGCATGAAGATGAATTGAAGACTAATTTAAGTTTCTGATTTCATAAGCACGCCACCAAAAGGAGGGGTTCATAAATAGTTGGCACAACAAGGGAACAAACATTGGTGTTGATATCAAGTGTTACTTGGAAAACTCCCTTGTGGGTGGCCAAGACAAGAGAGTGATTTGCCAGATGCACGGGTGTTCTGTTGGGTACTGATGACTGTACATCTTGGGAATATGGATTCATAGATATTGAGCAACCTGAGTCCAAGTTTTCATCTCTCTTGATAAAGGCTGAAGTTTTGTAGGTTTTTTCAGAGTCTTGCGTAAGGGCAAGAGCATTCCCAGCCTGGTGAAGTTGTGAATACAAGTCGTCATTGGAGCCAGATTAGTCCAATTCCTTGTCTTGACCATTTCCCCCTAATTTGAAAATGGCTGTATGACCTGATTTTTCAGGCTTCTTTCCAGCATTCTGGTGATTTTGATTTGATTGTTGAGATGGTGGTTTGGAATTTTCAGAGGGAGCATGGTTGGCTAGGATGTATGCCAACTTTCCAGAAAGTTCCAATGAATTTCCATAGTGGCAACAGTAGGTGCAGTAGTAGTTTTGTGAAGAATTGGGGTAATTCTTTCCAGAAAGGGGTTCTAATACTTTTGAGGTTGCCTCAGAGGAGAAGATTTTTTTCAGACAAGCTTGTTGATGGAGGTCTTCTTGTTTTAGGGTGTTGATGATTTTTGGTGGACTGACTCTAGTTTCATTCATCATTGATGAGAAACAGGAGAGCCAGTTGGGAAGAAGAAAGATGAGAATGGAAGATGAATGAATGTCCTCTGCATTCAGTGGGTATTCAACAATGATGATAGAGGTTAGGCATTTGAAGATATTTCCAATCTTGCCCAGATGGGTGAAAATTTCATCCCCAGTAATTCTGGAGAGGATTAATTTTCAAAGCCAGTAAATTACACCCCTGGATGATTTTTCTTGATGGGTTTTTTTGAGAGAATTACAGAGACCTTGGGCATCTTATTGGGATTCACGCATGTAGCAAATGTTAGATTGATGGATGGTTTTGGCAATAACTTCACAGATAGCAAGATTATCCTGGGAAAATTTCAATCCGCTCCTTGATATTTGATAAGCTTTGTTTTCTGGGTTAAGAATGTACATGACCCCACAAGAAGTGACATGGATATCAAGTACCCAACTCCAGTTGAGATAATTTTATTTGGTTCCAGGTGGCTTGAGTTGATTGATTCTGGTAGTCTTGAGTGCTGTATGGGATGATAGTTCTGGGGTAGACATGGATTATTTATTTTGGGGGTGCTTTTAAAAAAAATCTTATGGATCCTTCACACTAAGATTTGCAGAGCCTTTGGGCTCATAAAATCTTTCCATTTACCTAGTTCTGGCATTCAGATGTGAGTGTAAGCATAAATTTCATGAAAATATGATGAGAAAGCATTTTAGAAAGAAAGTTGAATGTATGTCTTACCTAGTTTGGACATTCAGATGTGAGTGGAAGGATGAAGTAAAAAATCCTTCAATGTCTGAATGCTGATCTAGGTATACCAAAATAAATGTCACAAACTGTTAAATTAACATTAAAAGAAATGAAACAGGTAGGTGCCACACAGATGGACACCTTTAAAATAGGAAGCACAGAACAGACATCTCAACAACTACTATATCAATAAATTGAAATTAGATCAACCATGATTGAATTTAAAATTAAATTTATTTTTTATTTTTCACATTTTTCAAATCAAACCACATTTCATTCCCAATAAAATTTTTTAAATTCCAATCAGTCCCCAAATTTGGGGGAAATACTCTAGTTCTCTATGAAAAATTTTAATTTTAGGTATGAAGAACTCAAAACCCTAGTTCGCATATTCTCTGGCTTGACCCTAGCTTCAGATCAGAACAAGATAGCTTATTTTATGAATATAAATATTCCCTAAATCAAGGGTGAGTTACCCTCAGTCATCAGCTTCTGCAGCTATTAAAAAAAATACATTGCCAAATTTTCTCTCCTCACTAGAAAACTGTATGATATATGTTACAACAATATACTGTTGGAAATGATTCATGAAGGGTCAAATAATTATGAAGAGCTGAAGAAGTCCATGTCCTTTAGACCAATTTTCATCCAACCTTACTACTCAAAACCTTTTCAAACTTTAAATAGAATACAGTATGAATGGTTTAGGCACAGCTCTACACCAGGTCATAATTAAGGATAAAAAATCAGTAGATAAATTAGTTCTCTTCTTATACAGACAAATTAAAGATACATAAGAAAGATATGAATAAAGCCAAAAAATAATTCTTAGCTTTAGTATGGTCCCCAGATAAACTTAACTAATACCTGGGAGGAGCCAAATTTGAATTTATCACAGCTTGAAATTGTTTAAGAAACTTGATGAGTATTAAGAAAACCAGTAAACACATGCTCAGGTTTGCAGGTATCAATTCAGCAGTATAGGGGGAAAATGACCATAATCAATGAAACTGGAGGCAAAAATCATAATTTTGAAAGTCTAAGCAGGAATGAATTTCCCAATTACTCCAGAAAACCAGCCCATGAAATAGAAGATAATTATATCTTCCCATCCTTAACATAAAAATGTGTGAACTTTAAGCTCCAACAATAGGAATCCATATCTATGAGCTTTCTCATGAGTTCTTTGAATCAATCAAAGAAAAATATAATCCCAAAGTAAGGGAACTGATTTACACCATGGAGTTCAATTCCCCTGCACCTGAAATTATCAACAGTCTCCATGGATTCCTCCATATTAAAGGTGGATTATTTACCTTGAGGGATTTTCTATTATATTACAGACACCAAACCTCTAGTGTGCTGGTATTGAAAAAGGAAGAACATCTACATAAAGTACTAGCGTAATTTTGTGAAAACTTCTCCTCATTAAATTTTAAATCTGAAAGGAACCTAAAGAAATCAAAAATAATTCTTGGTGGGTAAAATGGATAGATATCACTATCCAATATTTTTCAAGCTGTGAAAGCTGCTAGAAAGCTAAAGTTTACATTTTGAAAATATTGGGTCTCTAATGGAAAATATCTGAACCATCAAACATATTAGAAATCATTACCATGGAATCTGTGAAAGGCTTAAAACCAGGAGGAGCATACTCCTTAAACTCTGTACTAGTCATAGTTGACATGTTCTTTAAAAAGGCTAGATTACCGCCTAACCATAAATTGGATAATTCTATGGTTTTGGCCTTATTTTTCTTGAACAGAATCATATCTGATTAAGAATTTTTCAAAATAATAACCAGTGCAAGAGATCCTCAGTTCAAATCTTAATTTTGGAGAAATTTCCATGATATCTTACAAAAGAAAACTAGCATTCTCCACAGCTTACCACCTCAAAAAAAAAGATTAGCTGAGAGAATGATCCAGAACCTAGAAGATATTCTTAGAAGTTTCTTCTTATTTTGATTCAAATACAAGCACTCTGATGGGTACTACCATTAATTCTTAATCCTCTTAACTGCTCTAGAGATGGCTGGAAACAGTAGCAAGAATTCTAAAACTAAGGAAGCTCCCTAAATATTAGAAGAGAATGGAGCCCTGAAATAACTAGGAATAATATCAACACTAACATGGACAATATTCACCCCACATCCCTATATTTCAAAAATAATTTAGAAATAGCCAACAAATATCCCATGAAGTTTTTCCAAGCTGTAGCAGAATATAACCAATATAGATGGGACAAGACTTATAAGGAACCTAAATTTAAAATTGGATACAATTTTTGAGTATTAACTGTAAAAATAGATAACTTTTACAAAAACATAAATCTAAGACCTGCCTTTTTAGGACCATTTAACATGAAGATACTCTATGATAAAAATTATTTAGTAACTATTATGAGTAAAGAGATCTCTAGGAAAAATCTACTTTTCCCTGCAAGTCTGATCAAAAAATTCTCACACAGAACAGGGGATGAAATTCCCACTCCTAAAATACCAACAGAGGCTGAAAATGGAAAAGGAAAAGGGAAATTCAGCAAATCCCTGAGGTATAAGAAAGAAATAATACAAGGAAGGGGTGCTATACTTTAATTTTTCAGATACAAGGGATCATGAGAACAAAAATACCAGTGGTTAACATAGAACAAAATCCCATATAGTACCATAAACATGATGAATTACAGAGAAAAAAAAGGCACTAGAATTTTTTTCAGAAATATCTCACCACAAAAAATCTGATGGATATTGCTTAGAAAGTGAAATAAAGGATCTCAGGCACTATATATGACCAATATCAATGACCAATATCTGGCCAAGCTCCAACCAATCTCAGTCTAATCTTTCAAAAAGCTCTACTTCACAGAAATGGTGCATTTTCACAGTGACTACAGACCAAAAACTTGGTTAAAGAATGGAGGTTGGCTCTACTAAAGATTGATGAGAGATCTGAATAGATATTCCTTGATTATTTCATGGTGAAGGCATATTGCAGAATAGAAGAGTGTCAGCCAGCTACTATTTCAGATCCAGCTGAAAAAATTAACAAAAAAATAATATTCACAAATTCAATAATAAATTCTATGAATATCCAAAACATTATTGATGGTTTGGATTCTCCATCAATTTTTAGGTGGGGTCACTCACCAACCCTAGCCTTGAAATCACACCACTTAATCACTCAGAAGATATTTTCAAAAGTATCAAAATCCCAACTTGTCACTTTTTTCCCTTTTCAATAGTTCACATTTACAATCACATTTATTTTACCTGACTAAAATTAAGTCATAAATGCAGTTTTTTTATAGTTTATGAGTTCTTGAATAAGAACCTTTTTGTTGAAATTCCCATTCGTGGCTGTGTGTAACACTGCTGGGGGGGAAACAAACACAGCCCCATGTTCTCAAATTACTATGCACAGTCACATAAAAAAATTTTCTTTTGCCAGTACACAAGCTGACAGATTCACACTAAGCTTTCAAAGCTGAAAAGATCACAAAAATCCCTGAAAAGATGGTTACAACATACATGGGAAAGACAGGCATACTTAATATACTTTTCAATCCATCAGGCATGTCACCAAATTGCTTAGATAATTTTTAAATTCAAGAAGCAAAATTTGAAAAAATCTCAAAATATTACTTGAAACTTTTACCCAAAATCACAAACAAGGACAAAAAAAGCTTTCAAAGGCTCTTCTGGAAAAAATATTTGAATCCTTTCCAAAAAACATAACATAGAAATTTCAAAAAGAACATCTTATAACAAATAATCATTATTAAATAATTTGAATAACAAATAATACACCTGTTAACAGGATGTATACACACAGCAAAGGCACATTTTCCTGGTCATTATAAAAAAATAAATGCAGGAAAATACATATTTCTTGAAAGTTGACATTGCCTTCTTGCCTAAAACACCAAAAAATACATGTTTGAAATGCATGCCTGCAATTCTGTAACCATTTTTGAGATTCTTCCCTCTGTTTGAACCCTTATGAAATTAAAAGTGATAAATAAATTGCCTTTTTAGGATCTATTTACTCCAGGATTTTTACTATAACTATCCAGAAACTATGCCATACAGGTATAAAGTGCTCATTATAGACAAGAAAGTGATTTATGGCTTTTTTATGAACTTTTATTTAAACATCCTAACCCTTATGACTAAATTTTTCCACCATTAGAAATCCTCAATAAATATCAATAGGCCCCCAACTAACCCTCTAGTTAGTTATTTCAGGTACCCTGGTATCAAAAAATCACAAATAAAGTCATTCCTCTCTGCTTTCAGAGTCATAACACATATGTTTTGGGTAACAATTTTGTTAATCCAAAGCTTCAAAGGTCCCAGGTGCACATATTTCAATTTTAATACCCGGAATGGAGGTTTTGATTATCCCCAGTATAACTGTGGCCCATATTTTTACTTTAATATTCATTAATATATTAATTAATCAAAAACAAATTACCTGCTTGCTTAGGCTTTATCCACATCTTTACAGATAATTACTGCATTATTTTTAATTATACATCTATTATAGACACCATAAGCTCTATTATCTAACAAATTTCAACTTTCTTGAAATCCATTAGGTTTACAAAATAACTATTAGGGTGTATCAGAGTTAGAAAACCCACCATTAGAAACCCATTTTTTTTACCATACATGCCATTTTAATGGTGGTTTTCTGAAATACACATACCCCCTAGCTGGTGTATTTCAAAATGGTGTGTTTCATGGAAATGGAATATTTCAAACATAAAATTGTATATTTATGCATCATCATCCACCCAACATCCATTGCATG
This sequence comes from Puccinia polysora, assembly GCA_025617555.3. Taxonomy (NCBI): domain Eukaryota; kingdom Fungi; phylum Basidiomycota; class Pucciniomycetes; order Pucciniales; family Pucciniaceae; genus Puccinia; species Puccinia polysora. The sequence continues at coordinate 28,008,797 of CM062618.1, forward strand.
CAAAACATCCCTCCACACCTCCACACCAGCAAATCCATACCAATCCCATCTCCATTTCTTTGCTTCATCACTTCACATCTCCATTTATTTGCTTCATTGCTTCACATCTCCATTGCTTCACACACATCCCATCATTATCACATCACCCCACATCAAATCACCCTCTTTCTAAACATGTCCAATCAAACTTTCTGGCAGCAAGTTGAAAACACAAGAAAGCAGACTGAAATTTTCTTATTATTTGAATCTGATTCAGACTCCAATTTGGGATCAAATTATTTTTATTTGAGTTATCAATTGTAAAAGAAATGCATCCTTCCAAGAAAACAGAATATCAACAAACCTATCTATGAAAGGCAAAAGATTCATCTGCTCCTCAAATTAAGCTTCCAGCAACTGTTCCAAACTTTGTTGCCTTCATTCATGAAGCCTTGGGAGATGATTGAAGGCCACCTTATCTTCCAGAACAATTCTGTGAATCCTCAAAGCAATCCTGCTATCCAAGTGACCATTTCTCTTTGTAGATTGATATCGAATGGAAATGGAGCAGCAATTCATTTATTAGAAATTCTATTCTCAGTCAGTTGTGGATCTATTGACTTATACACCAAAATAGTCATGATTTCTATCATATCTTTCCATTTCTCAGTCTTTTGTTAGCAAAGAAAAGAGGAACGCAAGGAGGTATCTCAAGTGATGGATACCAAAGGCTTAACTGGTTGCATTTTTTTTTGTGTATGGAATCAATATATGATTTATTCAAATACCCAAGCTAGATGGCAACCACTACTTTGATTGGAAGAAAAGGAAATTGATTCATTTATTTTCCAAAGCCTTTGATAATACCTTTGATAAAACAGTGACCAAATATTTTTTATCTGTTTGTATAGATACTCTGTGTCACTAAAACTTGTTTTTGATAAAAGAAAGAATTTCATATCCCTCCATGCTGGCCTTCCTGGTTCTTGTCACATTTAATATGTTTTCAATTGGATGCCAATTTCCCAAAAACCAGAGAACTACTTTGACCAATATCAATACCTTCTGGCTGATTCAGCTTATTCTAGTGGGAAGTATGTGGTTCCAGCATACCACAATGTTTTGTCCAATGATCAAGCCAAAATTTATTTCAACTATCATCTTGCCCAATCATGCATTTGGATTGAACATGCAATAGGTGTGCTGGAAGGAAGATGGGCCAGCTTGTGGGAGATGCAAAACCAGCTTCAAAATCCCAAAGACATGAAGATCCTCATCAAGTGGATTATCAGTTGTTTAATCCTTCACAACCTTCTTGCCAACATCAAAGATAAATGGGATTAAATATTTGAAGCAGATATTCCCAATCCTCCTCAATTCATCCCAGTCTCATCTTGTACCTCATCTTCTGCCATGAGAGAGCAGATTCTACCCCTCTCACTGGCTCACTTTGATGATTAGAATTTGGTTTTCAAATAGGTGAAAACTCACATCACTTTATCTTTTTGGTTTTGGTTGTTCAACCAAGAATCCTAGGCTAACTTGGTTTTTTTTTTTTGGCCAACTTAGACAAAAAATAACCAAAAATTCCAAACCACCCACCTACACCCAGCAAACCACCAGTCCACTCCTCCCTGCTCCTCACCAAACCACCTCAACCACCACTTGTCCACTCCTCCCTCCCCCTCACCAAACCACCTCACCCACCACCTCCACCTCAACATTCACCTCCACCTCAAAGTTCCCCCAGTCCTCCTCCTTCTCCTCCTCCTGCTTCTGCTCCCAATCCATCAACCAATCACCCCATTAAGTCCCCCCCCTTCTCCTCCTCCCTTTTATTTTGGAACTTAGAGATCAATCCATCCATCCTTTCCAGGTACACCCCCAGCCCTTCATTTAATCTGTTTCCAGTTCCACCTAGGTATGTCCTCATTCCCCTCCTCCTTTTCAATTTATTGGAAAGCAAAAAAAAATTCATTTTTGGTTTGATTGATCAATAAATCAAACCACAAGCAAACAATCAATTGACCGTTCTTGGTTCCATCAATTGATCAAACCGCAAGCAATCAATTGATTGCTTGTGGTTATATTGATCAATTGAAAGGCAAACATTTAATTGATCACTTGATTAGCAATTGTTGTGGCTTCCCCCCTCCTCCTCCTCATATGGATCAATTGATGATTGATTTCCTCCTCTCTGTAGGACCCCCCCATCCTTTTAGTTTGAAAACCCACCATCCCGCCTCCTCCTCACTTTCTTGCTCCCCAAGGTAAGCCCCCCCCTTCTCCTTCTCCTCCTCCCCCTCATTGATTGATGTCTATCACAATCAAAAAATCTGACCTGATGTTTTTTTTGGTTATCATCATTGACCAGTATTTATTTTCCTATTTTTTTTGTTCTTCAAAAATGATTGACACATGGCTGATGATTGTTTTTTTTCATTTTGGATTCCATGCAATGAAACACTGCTTTTGACCCCTTTTTTTTCATACCCATCCTTTTTCTGCATTTCCCATGCTTCTCCCACTGTTCTCCAAATTTTATACAACCAATCAAATCCCGTCTTGATCCTCACCCCAACCAAAGTACTTGAATGGGAGGGAACAAGATGGAAGGAGATTTGTTGAAAAAAATAAAGAAAGGTAGAAATCAGAGTGGAAAGAAGAGGGCTCTTTGGAAAAATATGGCCCAAATGAGTGAATCTGAAATCTCTTTGGAAGTGGCTGAAGAGTGGTTTAACAAAAAGGTTGTATTGTCTAGACAAAAACTGCAACCTTTGGATTTTTACCCTGCTATTTCTGCCAAAAAGAAAAAGTACAATCAAAAACCCTCCCTTGAATATTTTGAAAAGGCCAAACAGAAGACCAAACTGTTCCATTTCTTCACTTCTGGAAAAGTGGCAGTTCTTCACCAATCCAATTGCAACTATCTGGTTGCATTAATTCAATTTTTCCCTTTGAATGAACTCTCTGAGAAAGATAAGAAGGACATCAAAGTTGGGGCAACTCTCCTTCACTGATCAAGAAAATTTGTCAACACTGTTAGTCCCTCAAGATCTTGGGGTGGAAAAATGTGTAAAATTGGATTGCAAAAATTGATGCACCCCTCTGAGTTATTTGGAAAATTTTTGAAGAAAGCTTCCATTCAATCTTCCCCACAGGAGTATAATTTTCTCACCCTTAGTTTGGACAAATTCTCTCAAATCCTAGGCCAAATGTTCCAAAAATTAGCCAGACTGACACATGATTCCAACTGTGAAACAATGATGGAAAACAACATCCCCTCTTTCTCTTTGTTTTAATTTGGATTCCAGATCATTCCTTTTGACTGTGCCCCCCACATCACCTTCACTTTGAATTCCTTATAAAATTTTCCCCACATTGACAAAGGTTAAATCTCTTCCTCTTCCTTTCTACTGGTGGTTCCAACCAAAAAATCAAATGGCCAAATTATTGAAAAAAAGGACAAATATCAAGTATCTGATGGCCAATTTGTTTTTCCTGACTTGGGTTTCTGCATTGAATTCAAACAAAAAGTTATGTTAAAAATGTTTTGGGCAGAAGACAAGTACAAGCACTATACTTTTCCTGCTGTGGAGACTGCCACTCATACAAGGATGGCAATTTCTATTGAAATCAACAAAACTACCAGTAATACCTCCAAGTAATTGGCTAGCGGCAAAATATACTCTAGACCAAACAATGTAAATAAAAAAAAATTATTTGTGGGCTTAAAAACAGGCTCAAACACATTTGTATTTGAAAATAATTTTTTTGTTCTTATTTTTAAAACTTTTATCAAATTATATATTTTACAAGCCAATAAATTGAGTAATTGACTTGATTTCTTCCACAGTTCTACTGCTGCCAATACCTGCCATGGCTATGGTTAACCTATCTTTTTTTTCCGTTGACAGTTTTTTCCTCTCCTTTTCCTTTCTCTCTTCCTGTTGATCCTTCTCCTTTTCCTCTTTTTGAAACTCCTTCTCTTCCTGTTTCAATTTCCACTCAGCATCCAATTTCTGTTTATGAGCCAAACTCTTGGCTTTCTGCTTTTGAAAATTGATAGTAAGTTGACAATCCCACTTCTTCTTTTCAAATTGAGGTTTTTCAGATTCAATTTTTTATTTCACTGTTTTTTGGACAGGAATAGGAATGAGCTTGATTTTGCAAGTGATCAGATTCAGTCAATTCACTTACTTGAATCTTGCTTCTCCATGATATCTTCAAATCCAGAAAAATTGGAAGTGTCTCTCCTCTTTTGAAGGCCATTGGGGTTGATGTTGATGGAATTGGAGGCCTTTTTCTTTCCCTTTGCAGAGGAGCTTTGTGTGGGAACATCATCACTCTCATTTGAAGGTGATTTGGGAGGCCACATTGGCTTGAGTGTTTGGACATTCAGAAATGTATATTGCTGTTTTTTTACAATCTAAATAATTCAGGATTAACAAGAAAGAAAAGAAAAGAACTTTCTTACTTACTTGAGCAGATGTTAATTTTAATTGAGATAGTGGAATAACTTGCTCCTAATTGGCCAAGTTGTTAATTTCTTCCACCCCAGGAAGAGAGTCATTCAAAGAAAGAAGTGAGGGGTCCAAGGAAGGGTTTGAACCATGGATCAATGCTGATTTAGGCGTTATTGGATTTTTTTTGGAATATCATCCTCCTCATTGGATTGGGGCCAGTCATAGTTTTTGTTGGGATCATCATTGCTAGGGTGAGCATCCACAACCAAGTCCTTGGATTCTACTGAATTTGATTTTTGGGAATCAAAGGAAGCTAAAGGGGTGATTTTGGCCTTCTTTTGAAATATTTCATCCATATGGATATAAAAAGGACAAATGGAGTCCTAATTATCAACCACAACGTTGATTCCCTTGGCTTTATCAGAGTTTGTGATACCAAAGGCAGTGGAGAGTGAAATTGAGTGGGTATTTTTGTACTTGGTTCAATAGTTCTTGAATTTCTCCCGCATCTGCTTGGATGAAAGATCCAGCCTACCTTTGTTTTTTTTTCTTCAGTTCATTGGCCATCAGGAGATAGCCATTAACCTTAGATAATGGAGGTTGGAAAACTCATGTTTCATTTTCAGATCCAAAGAACGCATCATAGTTGGAGGGAATTTTGAGCAAGTTTACCAGGATGATGTGATCAGCTCTCTTGAGCTGAATTCAGCCTTTGAAAGCTTATGGGGGAGGATTGTTGGATGTTGTGTTCCTTGGGGATGTTTTCTTTGTTCCATTGGATTTTTTAGTGGAATTTCAGGGGGAGGTTTTCTGAGGGGTCATTTAAAAAGAGTAACAGGGATGAAGTTATGAAGCAATGAAGTGATGAAGAAATGAAGTGATGGAGGGGTGTGATGAAAGCGGGGATGGAGCAATGAAGCAATGAAGCAATGAAGCAATGAAATTCAGGATTTGATGAAAGCAGGGATGAAGCAATGAATTTATGAGAGGATGGGTGTGATGAAAGCAATAATTTGATGGGAGTGATGAAGCAATCAGAGTGTTAAAGTGCTGAGAGTGTTAAAGTGCTGAGAGTGATGAAGTGATGAGGCAAAGAGGATAGGAAGGGATGAGAATGATAAAGTGATGAGACTGATGAAGCAATCAGAGTGATGAAGTGATGAAGCAAAGAGGATAGGAAGAGATGAGGGCAATGAATCAAATTTTTCCAATGAGGTTTGAGGAGGTTGAAACCAGGGGTGATGATGTGGAGATGTGTGGTTGAGGCAGTGAAAGCCTTTAAATACTTTATTTGAAAAAAACCTATCTATTTTAAGGTAATCCTGACACATCTGAAGTGAAATAAGTGGTTTTTTTGATTTTTGATGGTGGGTTTGAAATGGTGGATTTAAGTTAAACCTTCCATTAAAAACTGGCGGATTTTGGTTGAAGCTTGACATTAAACAATGGCGGGTTTGCTTAACTCTGATACACCCTATTATTTGGATGGGAGGGAACAAGATGGGAGGAGATTATTTTAATAACCTAAAGAGAGAGCTGGCAATAATAGGGCTCATCATTAAAAGAGGGCTCAAAAGAGAGATTCTGAAATCTCTTTGGAACTAGCAGAGGAAGGGATTGATTAACAGGATGTATGTTTTCAAAAAAAACTACAACCTTTGGGTCTGTATCCCACCATTGTTTCCCAAAATAAAAATAACAAGCAATAGCCCCCCACCAAAGAGTTTGAACAAGACAAAGAGAAGATAAAAAAATTCCATTTCTCCTTCTCTGGAAAATTCATTGTTCTTGATGAATCCAATCAAAAGTCTCTTGTTGCAGTAATTCAGTTTGTCCCTTTGAATAAACTCCCTGAGCAATATAAGAACAACATCAAATTTTTTCAAAACTTTCCTTCACCAATCGAAACAGTTTTTCAACACTTTTGGTCCCTCAAGATCTTGGGGTGGAAAAATAAGGGAAGTTAGATGGCAAAAATTCAACCACTCTTCTGAATTATTTGGAGGATTTTTGAAGAAAGAATCCATTCAATCTTCCCCCACCCCCCCCCCCCCAAGAATTTACTTTTATGAACCTTAAGTTTGACAAGGTCTCTCAACTTTTAGGCCAAATGTTCCAAAAATTGGCCAGAATTGCCTTTGAATCAAACTGTGATTCAATTATTGACAAAAATATCCCCTCCTTCTCTTCTTTTGAATTTGTATCCAGAATTAATCCTTTGGACTGTTCCCAACACATAAACTTCACATCTTCTTCCTTCTACAACTCTCCTCATATTGACCATGGAAATTTTTCTTCCTATTTTTTTACTAGTGGTTCCAACTAACAAGTCAAATGGAAAATTATTTGCAACGAAGACAAATATAATATTTGATGGTCTATTTATATTTCCTGACTTGGTTTTTGGTATTTATTTCAATCAAAAAGGTGTTTTTATAATGATTTGGGCAGCAAATAAGTACAAGCACTGTAATTTTCCTGCTGTGGAGGCTTCCACTCATATAAGAATGGCCATTTCTATGCAGAAAAAAAAATGGCTTGGAAAACTTTCAGGGACTTGAACAGCGGAAAAATATACTCTATAAAAAAATTTAAATAAAAATAAAAAATATTTTCTTGTTGGTGGGGTTAAAAATAGTCTCAAATGTTGTTGTAATCATTTTTTTTGTTGAAAAAAAAGAACTTTTATCCAAGTAACTATATTGACAAGCCAAGACCAAGTAATTTTCTTTATTTCTTCCACTTTTCTACTGCTACCAACACATGACATGGCTAAAGATAACCAAAAAAACTTTTTACATGGCCAGTCAATCCCTCTCCTTTTCCAGTAAATCTTCCTTTCAATCCTTCTCCCTTTCTTCTTTTGAAACTCTAAATCCGCTTATTTCAATCCCCACTTGGCATCCTTTTTTTTCTGATAAGCCACACTGTCAGATTGTTGCTTTTGACCATCAATAGTCAGTTGATGATACCAAATTTTCTTTTCAAATTCAATTCTTTCCAATTCTATTTGTAATTTCAATGTTTTTTTGTAGGGGAATATCAATGAGCAGGATTTTAAAAGCAAGGAGATTGCATCAATGCACTTATTTGAATCTTTATTCTCCATGATATCTTGAAAGACAGAAAAATTGGATGTGTTTCTCCTCTTTTGATAGATATTGGGGTTTATTTTGAATATTGGAGGCCTTTTGCTTTCACTTTGCAGAGGAGGTTTGTTTGGGAACATCATCACTCTTATTTGAAGTTGATGTGGGAGGTCCCATTGGCTTGAGTTTTTGACAATTCAGGAAAGGATAAGGCTGTTTTTTTATATTCTAAATCAGTCAGGATTGAAAAGAAAATAAATGAAACTTATTCCTTACCTGAACAGATGTTGATTTTAATGGCAATACTGGAACATCTTGCTTCCCATTGGCCAAGTTTTCCAGTTCTTCCACCCCAGGAAGGGAAGAATCCAAAAAATTAAGTGAGGGATCCAAGTTAGTGTTTTAAGGGTTGATTGGTGCTGATGTGGACATGATTGGAGCTGGTTGTGTTGGAATATCCTCCTCCACATTGGATGGGGGCCACTCAAAGTTTTAATCAGGATCATTGTTTCTTGGCTGAGCATCTAAAGCCAAGTCCTCAGCATCAATGGAATTGGATAGATGGGCATCAAAATATTCTAAAGGGGCAATTTTTTCATTCTTTCAAAATATTTCATCCATTTTGATATAAAAAGTGTAAATGTAGTGCTACTTATCAACCACAAAGTTGATTAACTTTGATTTGTCAGAGTTGGTCATAGAAAAGCCAGTGGAGATTGACATTGAGTGAGCATTTTTGTACTTGGAACAATAGTTCTTGAATTTCTCCCTCATCTGTTTGGATGAAAGATCCAGCCTACCTTTTTTTTTCTTTATTTCATTGGCCATTGGGAGATAACCAATAACCTTATAGGATGGAGGTTTTCCAACTTGTGTTACATTGTTGGATCCAAAGCAAGAATCATAGTTGGAGGTAATTTTGAGCCAGTTTACCAGGATGATGTGATCAGCTCTGTTGAGCTGACTTGAGCATTTTGAAGCTGATGGGGGAGTATTATTTGTTTTAGAGTTTCTGGGGGATGTTTTCTTTGGTGCATTGCAGTTTTGTGTGGACATGCAGAAAATTTTTTCTGAAGGGCCATTTGAAAAGAGTAAGAGGGATGAAGGGATGAAGCAATGAGAGAAATAAAGCAATGAGAGAAATAAAGCAATGAGAGAAATAAAGCAATGAGAGAAATAAAGCAATGAGAGTTAGGAAGCAATTAGATAAATAAGTAATTAGAGGGTTGAAGTCATGAGATTAAGGTATTGATGAGACCAATAAGTAATGAGAGTTAGGAAGTGATGAGGGCAATAAAGTGATGAGAGTGAGGAAGTGATGATAGAAATAAAGTGATCAGATTGATGAATCAGATATTTCCAATGAGTTTTGAGGTAGACGTTGGTGGGAAACCAGGGGTGTATGAAGTGGACCAATACATGGTCCAATGTGTGGTTGAGGTTTCAAAAACCTTTAAATACTTCATCTGAAGAAATAAATTTATTTTCAGGTAATTCTGAAAAATTTGATGTGAAATAAGTGGGTTTTCTTTATTTTCAATTGCATGTTAGAAATTAGGGTATTTTACTGAAACCACCCATTCAAAAAATGGCAGGTGTTCTAACTCTGATATTTCCTGTTGGAAATGGCATGATAATTATAAATAACTGCAAACTCTGGTGGGTCTTTTTTTCCTTTTTAAACTGAATTTCCATCAGAATGGGAAATACTTTTTCATTATCCTTACCCTCATATTCAAAGCTCCAAATAATCAATCATCACACAAAGATCCACCATCTCATCTTCAAATAATTTCTTTTGAGACTACCTTCATCTCAACCAAAGCCACGACTGCATTTACCTTCTATCCAGAACTCTGGCATTACTTAGCAACCCATTAATAGTATCAATTTTAAGCAAACCCACAATTTTTTAATGGCAGTTTTCAATCCAAATTGGCCATTTCAAACCCGCCATTAAAAATAAAAAAATCACACCTATTTCACATCAGACGTGTCATATTTACCTAAAAATAAATTGGTTTTTTCAAATAAATTATGTAAAGGATTTCACCACCTCAACCACACATCATTTCACATAATCAACCCTGGTTTCAAACTTGGACCTCATCCAAAAAATTCTACCTCCAACCTGATTGGAAAAATTTCATTCATTTCTCTCATCTCTTCCTATCCTCTTTGCTTCATCACTTCATCACTCTCATCACTTCATCACTCTCATCACTTCATCACTCTCATCACTTCATCATTCTCATCTCTTCCAATCCTCTTTGCTTCATCACTTCATCACTCTCACCACTTTAACACTCTCATTGCTTCATCAATCTCATCACTTCATTGCTTTCATCACATCCTAACTCAAATTTCTTCATTGCTTTTATCCCTTTGTCCCCGCTTTCATCACATTGCTTCATCCCTTTATCCCCAATTTCATCACATTGCTTCATCCCTTCATCCCCGCTTTCATCACATTGCTTCATCCCTTCATCCCTTTTACTCTTTTCAAATGGCCCTTCATCAAACCTCCCCCTGCAATTCCACTCAAAAGTATAATAGACCAAATTAAACATCCCAAAGGAACTCTACATCCAAAAATCCTCCCCCATCAGCTTCCAAATGCTCAATTCAGCTCAAGAGAGCTGATCACATCATCCTTGTAAACTGGCTCAAAATTGCCTCCAACTATGATGCTTGCTTTGGATACAACAATGAAAAACAATTTTTCCAACCTCCATAATCTAATTGCAATGGTTATCTCCTGATGGCCAATGAACTAAAGAATAAAAAAAGGTAGGCTGGCTCTTTCATCCAAACAGATGAGGAAGAAATTCAAGAACTATCAATCCAAAAATTTACCCTTTATCCAATTCTGAAATTGCCCTATTCTTTCCCTGTGTCTGTATGTTTCCCAAATCATTTCCTCCCATCCACATACTACAATTGGGGTGAGGATCAAGACAGGATTTGGTTTGTTGTGTAAGATTTTGAGGTTTGCAAGCCCCATTCTTTCCACGTCTCTGTATTTTTGTCAAATCATTTCCTCCAATCTTGTTCCCTCCCATCCAAATACTTCAATTGGGGTGAGGATCAAGAAACAATTCAATTCATCAGTAACACTTCAAATTGTGGTGGAAGTGTTAGAATCCACAATTTAGTTGCACACTATGGGATTTGAACCCATGACCTCAAAATTGGTCAGTGATGCTTTAACCACTAAGCTAAGTTTGCCATTGCCAGATGGGCCAATGTGTCTGTGCAAATGATCAGTCCAAAGTTGGTTTAGTAGTCAAGTCCATCATACCAGAAATCCCATTAGAGCTAGCAGCTTGAGATTTTTGCTGAATGCCAGTGGTCTGAGAATTCAAAGCTTGACTACCAAACAGGAAGGATGTCTGATGAGTCAGGACCATATCAGATGTCATTTGACTGGTGGTGTTGCTACTTGAATCAGTCTGGTTTCCAAAGACCAATCAACCAAGTTTGATTCCGCTTCCAAAACTAAATGCTGGTGTCAATGATGACGGCTTCAAGCTGGATAGATTAGCTGGCAACCCAGGTGGACTGGAAGCTTCCAAGGGATTTTTTGTGGAGGCTTTAGTCTGTTCATTTGTTAAGGTCGGTCAAAAACACAACTTAGTACCAAAAGTGAATAGCAATGATGGCTGGGTCTGAATTGACACATTCAAAGGAAAATTGCATAGGGAGAAAAAACACCACAGCATGGATCAATTGAATGTGATAAGCTTTCCTTTTTTTGTTTTTCTTGAAAAAAAAATCCAAACCAAAGAGGAAAAACTAACTTGTCCATTTTCAGGTTGAGAGGGATGAGTTGTACTTGTATCAATGCAAGCAAAGGTCAAAGGGCACTAGTTTCATGAGTTGTTTTGGTACTTGGCTTGAAGGAAAAAAGACTTGTTTGAGTGACCAATTGTGTTTATTTGTCTTGGAGAGAACTTGAATTGGATGGGTTTGGCTGAGGATTGAGGGGACCAACTAAATTGGGTGGTGGTGTGTCACTGGGGATTCTGGAGAATATGGTCAAGGTTGATTTGGGAGGTGAATCTGAGGTGAGGTTACTTGTATTTGGAGTTAATCCGTTTTCCTGATCCAGGATAAAGAATGAAGATGATACTGTGTATGAGATAATGGGCTGGACTGGGTGATCTGAGTTAGGATTGGATGGGGTGGCACCAGAACCAAAGATCAATGGCTTGGTGCTTGGGGTCACCGTATTGGATGGTTGAACAGTTCTCAGTGAGAAAGTGGGAGTGTTAGTCAAAGCTTCAAACAAGATTTTTTTTTCCAATGCTTGAAGATGACCAAAAAATTTGATTGACAACAGTGGAGGTTGAATCTTGAGCCTGATTGGTTTTGGGAGTATTGACGGATGGAAGAGCTGATTGAGGAGATGAGCTAAATTTCTCCAACTTGAACCTACTGATGAAAGTGGAGGGAAGTTTAATCTTTTCCAATTGTTTGTTCTGATCATCAAATTTTTCCTCATATTCTTCATCCAGAGGAGGAAGATATTCCTCTCAAGCCAAAAAACCTTTAGCCTTAATATGTCACCTACTCAAAAACGTTTTTCCAGGATGGGGGGAAGAGGTGGTGGGTGTGGATTTCATCATGCTTGATGAAGGTACCTGTAAGTAGATCAAAGATGAGCAAATGGAAGGATGTAAACAAGTAGTATCACGGATGACTGGTGGTTCAAACCAATCTTGTGGCCTCAAAGCTTCTGGCTCTTCTTGGATGGGAGAGGGTGATTTGAGTGACTTGGATGTTGTAGCATTCCTCTTATTGGTCTCTGAGCATTTTTGTTTTGAAGCCTTGACTGAAGCATCAATCCCACAGCTGAGGGCATGTTGACTTTTTTTAGTGACCCTGCCGCGCCCATTGGGATGGAGGAGAGTCTCATTAGGTTCTTCCTTGTTTACCAATTGGGAGAAACTCTTTCTACCTTGATTAATTGTGGTGGATGGGATTTTCTGGCTTTGTAGAGGACCTCCAAGGCTTGAGGGTGAGAATTAGTGGTTGAAGGGTTAGGATGATGGTGAGAGATGATGATGAGCAAGGATGAATATTTTGAGGTCGGAGAGATTCCAAGTGAGAGATTTATGGATTTGCTGATGTGAAGGTGTGGATGAGTGTTTTGCATGCAATGGATGGTGGATGGATGATAACGGCAGGTTTAATTTTTGAAAACCGCCATTCACATGAAACACACCATTTTAAAATGCACCACTTAGGGGGTATGTCTATTTCAGAAACCCACCATTCAAAATGGCAGGTTTCTAATGGTGTTTTTTCTAAATTTGATACACCCTATTGAAGTGTTCAAGCCTCTAAAATAAGCCTGGTATGTTTTTCAAAAACCATGCCTTCATTGGCACAAAATAATTCTGTGCTGAAGCTTTTATTGATGCTCAGGAACAGTAGCTGTCATTTTATTGAAATGGAAGGGACCCATGGTAGTAAAATTTTGAAACCATGAGATTGGTTTAAAAACCAAAAGCATGGGAAATATGGAGTTTGAATTTAAAGAGAAAATGAATTTGACCAAGTTAGCTTCACCATTAGCAACAAGAATATGAGAGGAAGGTCAACGACTATTTGCAGGTCTGTGGTTTTCTAATCTTCATTTATTGGCCCAAAAATTATGAAATTATAAATCAGTACATCTTTTTAAATCAACTGAGGCCATGGCCAGTAAAG